>JAPKLW010000414.1:342282-426751 GCA_026898455.1 Plectranthus barbatus
AGGTCAAGAATGCTTAATTTTGAAATTTTTCATAGAATGAGTGCCGGAAAAGATGATGCACCATATTAATATGAGTTGTACCTATTAAAACCTTTATACTCTCTTCAGGTTACGTACAATCCCATTCATGTCCCTCAACTAATAGAAGTTTTAAGGAGACGCTCATTGTCCTGTGTTTCTTTGCACCGGCGTTCACTCCCTACTCCGGCACGTGAATAAAATTTTATTAATTTTCAGGGCTCTACGTCAGTTGTAAGAACTGATCAAGAAATCCCAATTTCATCAGATATATTTCTTGATAATGCATGAAATGAGGAAAGATGGAAATGATGTTACTTTCTGAAAAATTAAGAATAAAGGAGATATGAGAGAGAAAGGAAGGAAGAAGAAAGTATGGAGGGTGAAGTTGGAAGCAGGTGTAGTATGGTTAAAGTGGGATGGATAGAAGTCCATTCAGTTCACGGGTAATCTGTAGTCATTCCAGTTCAAAAGTTCACACGCAACCCCCTCTTCCCTCTTCTCAGCCTCTTGAAATCTGAGAAAAAGCATCCAAAATTTGATAAAAGTTATCATCAGCATCATAATAATAAAGGCAACGGCAAAAATTAAATGCCGCAAAGCTCACATGGACACCGACGCTCACGCAAACACACCCGCTTCTTCTTTCACCAGGAAATGTATCTCTTCTTTTGAATCTGCCCTTCTTCAAACTCTCTACTTATTTCCTGTTTAGATTTTTGCTTTTGTTGTTGTTGTTGGTTGGCTATGTCTGTGGAATCTAGCTCTGGTTCGGCTGATCACGGCAGCGGCGGCGGCGGAGGACATAGCATCAAAGGTGTGCCCACTCATGGAGGCAGATACGTTCAATACAATGTTTATGGAAATCTCTTTGAGGTTTCCAGGAAGTATATCCCTCTCAGGCCTGTTGGTCGTGGAGCTTATGGCACTGTCTGGTAAAAAAAACAACTCCCTTTCTCTCTCTACTTTCACGGAGAATTATCGATTCAGGACTCAAAACATAGTTTAATTATCGATTCAGGACCCGAAAGATGATTTGTGAGCCCAGGATCAGAAATATCATACCAATTCTCAATGAGTGATCTCAATATCAGGTCATGAATTGATAATTGTTTGATTTTTCGGGTACTGGATTGAGAATTTTTGCGATCTTTCGGGTCCTGAATTTGATAAAAACTCCTATTTCCATCTTTTCTTGTTTTCGTTAGAATCAAGTTAGGCTCATGATCTTTGCTTGAACTTGGACGTTCATTTCTGGTTTTGATATTATGGCTTGAAATGATAGGAAGGATAAACATAAGTCTCTTGAGTTGTTCTAATTATCGGTCTGAATTTCAATTCTTGTGGTTCAGTGCTGCTATAAACTCGGAGACACGCGAAGAAGTCGCCATCAAGAAGATCGGCAATGCATTCGACGACAGAATCGATGCAAAGAGGACGTTGCGCGAAATCAAACTTCTACGCCACATGAATCATGATAATGCAAGTGATTGTTTGTTTTTTTGTTTGTTCATATCAGTTGATTTTGTTCGTGATGGACTTGTTTTTTTTTTTTTTGTGATCAGGTGATTGCAATCAAAGACATCATAAGGCCTCCTCTAAAAGAGAACTTCAACGATGTCTACATTGTGTATGAACTCATGGACACTGATCTCCATCACATCATCCAGTCCAACCAGACCCTCACCGACGACCATTGCCGGGTTCGCCCCCCTCGATCTCTCTCACGTTGGATTCAAACCTCATATTTATACATTATTTGACTGAATACATGTTTTGTTTTCTAAACTGTTGCAGTATTTTCTCTACCAAATTATGCGAGGGCTTAAATATGTTCATTCAGCAAATGTGCTGCACCGTGATCTGAAGCCGAGCAATCTGCTCCTCAATGCCAACTGTGTCTTGAAGATCGGGGACTTCGGGCTCGCGAGGACCACGTCTGAAACTGACTTCATGACGGAGTATGTTGTGACTCGCTGGTACAGAGCACCGGAGCTGCTGCTGAACTGCTCGGAATACACAGCTGCGATAGACATCTGGTCTGTCGGGTGCATACTCGGCGAAGTCTTGACGAGGAAACCTCTGTTTCCGGGAAAAGATTATGTCCATCAGTTGAGACTCATCACAGAGGTATGTGTTTATTTATTTATTCCCACACATAATCTTGAACAAAAAAAATATCAAAATTTTCTGAAGTTTATTGTTGCATGTTTCTGGATTCTAGCTCATCGGGTCACCGGACGACGCCAGCCTCGGGTTTTTAAGGAGTGACAATGCGAGGAGATACGTTAGGCAGCTCCCACAATACGTGGGGCAGCAGTTTTCTTCCAGGTTCCCCAACACTTCTGCTGGAGCTCTGGATTTACTAGAGAAGATGCTGGTTTTCGACCCGAGCAAGCGAATCACTGGTACGTTTTTTGGTTCACTCGACTCGAGCTTCGTGTCAGCGTCGAATAATAGCTGAGATTACAGATGTATTGCAGAAGTTTAGTTCTGAATAAAAAAGGTTGATGATTTTGCAGCTGATGAGGCTCTCTGCCACCCCTACTTGGCCCCTCTACACGACATCAACGAGGAGCCGGTTTGCCCTCGTCCATTTGTTTTTGACTTCGAGCTGCCATCGTTTACTGAAGAAAACATTAAAGAACTCATCTGGAGGGAGTCCGTGAAGTTCAACCCGGACCCGACTCATTGAGAGGTGTAATCGAACCGAGTGAAGTCCCGAAAAAGGAGATGAGTAATAATTGTAGTGGAACATAATGCCTATGAAAGATTGTTCTTCCTTTATTTGACTATTATCTTTGGCAGTTGAATATTTTGTTGTACAAAACAGCTGAAGTTAACAACCTTAGTGTTTGTTGCATGTTTCTCTTGTTTATTTTTTTAAGGGATAAAACCTTAAAAGTTAAATCCTCTCATTTCTTCATTGTGTTGTTGCTGCTGCAGGTGAAATTTCTAGTTTAAAACTGCATCTTTCATTGCAAGAAAAGCTCTGAAATACTATAATATACTTGTCTGAAGCAGACAAGGGAGACTAGCTAGTAGTTTCACTTCACTCTGTAAGAGCATGTTTCTAGCTTTATATCATCAATAGGTAAATTATCTGCAGGGAAATCACACATCCCCTCTTCCTTCACACTCTTCTCCGGCAGAAGCTGGCACGGCGGCGGCACCACACCTCCGGTGACCCCCTCGACGTCCGTGCACGTCCATGGATACTTCTTGGCCTTGGCCGCCAGCCCGATGGTCACATTCGACATGCAGATGCCGGTGAAGGGATGGCCGGCAATCCCCTCGAGCCGGGCGGCCATCGCCACGTTGTCGGCGACGACGTCACGGTAATTGATCCCCTTGATCTCCGGGAATGCCTTGGGGTCGTAGTTGTTGTCAGCATGGGAGCCGTAGTTTCCGGTCATCCAGAAAACCCATTTCATTGTGTGCAAGTTCATGCCTTTGACGTACACATCTTTGACATAGCCTCCCCTGCCCACACCGGTCTTGATTCTGACCCCGGATTCGGTGTTGATGGCGGTGATGTCGTGTGCTCGGACGTCCTGGATTCCACCGGACATCTCGCTCCCCAGCGCTATGGCGGCGCTGTAGGGCGAGATGCAGGTGAGGCGACGGATGGCGAGCTGCTTCGTGGGCATGCCGTAGCTGATGCCGTATTCGTCCCATCCACTCTTCACTGCTATGCAGTCATCCCCGGAGACAATGTAGTTGTCCTCAATTCTTGTGTTGGTGCAAGAATCTGTGAAGTTCATGTAGGAAAAACTAGATTATGGTGGGGCTTCAATCCTAGTTTTGGGCAACACCCTATTTGTCAATGTCATCAAAATGTCCAAATCTTGATACTTGAAAGTAGGGGTGACAATTCGTGTCGGACCTTAACGTGTTTGTATCATAATTTTCATGTCAGGTTCGTGTCGTATACAAGTTTTTTAGTTCTAAGTATAGTGCTAACAATTTATGTGTGATTATTATCATGTTTCGGGTCGGGTTATCATGTCGTGTCAGCAATTGTCACGCCTGCTGGAAAGTAGATAAAACTAACATACCTGGATTGATCCCATCTGTGTTAGGAGATGTTACAGGAGCTAGAATTGTCAGGCCTTGGATAATCACATTCCTACAATATCAGAACCATATATAAGAGAGAGAGAGAGGGGGGCAGAGAGAGAGAGGAGGGTGGAGAGGGGGAGAGAGAGAGAGACCTGCTGTAAACAGGATGAACATTCCATGAAGGGGAGTTGAGGAAGGTGAGATTGGAAATCTGAACGCTGTCTGAATGCAAGATTTCAATGAGATATGGCCTTGTGTATTTTAGCTTCTTCTTGTGAAACTGCTGCCACCAGAGGGCACCCTGTCCATCAATAGTGCCATTCTCACCTAATTCAACACCAAAAACAGCAAGATTTACCCAACAAAAACAAGATTTTGATCAAGAAAAAAAGTGGGAAAGAAAACTGTTCAAATTCTTACCAGTGACAACAACATCAGTAAGATTTGTTCCAAATATAAGGCTAATGTACCTCCCTCCCGCAGTATCCCTTCCATGGCCGTACGACGGCAGAGGCTCCACCACCGGCCATGAACTTATATCCTAAAACAAGCCCACACTGCCCTCAAAATCTTGCCATCAATGAGAGAGAGAGAGAGAGAGAGAGAGTATATGTACCTGAGAAGCTAGAAGAACAGCATCTTTGTGGAGAAAGAGAGTGAAGTGGCTGGTGAGATTGAAGCTCCCAGTCAGCCATTTTCCGGCAGGAACAAAGAGCTGAGCTCCGCCGCTGGATGCAAACTGGCTGAGATGATCAACGGCTTGCTGAAATGCTTTAGTGTTGAGCGTAACTCCATCTCCAACTCCACCATAATCGTGTATAGATGCACTGTGAGCCCTGCAGCTGATTGCTGAATAATCAAACGACTCCAAAACCCTCCGTTTCCGGCTCTCGACGCCTCCGGAGAAGATCGCCACTCCCACAACCAGAATGAGCAGATGGATGATTGCCTTCATCATCTGTTCAGCAGAGATCAAGAATCAAGAAAAAAAAATGTAGAATGCAGCAACTCAAGAATCAATGAGAATTTTGATCTTCAATGAAGAGGAATTCATTTGCTAGCTACCTTAGAATATGAAGATGAGACTTCTTTACATGTAACATGGTTGGTGTGACAAACATTTATAGAAAAACCTTAGCTTTACTGTTTTTATTTATTTATTATTTATTTATTTAGGTTATCTCAAATGATAGTCTCACTCATCCAAGATTGTCAAAGATGGCATCTCCATCCAAGGCAAGAGACATTGAAGAAATTCAATATCTTGTTAAGTTATAACTTCTCCAAACTTCATATCCAAGAAATAGAGGCTGCCATAACTCATAAGCTGCAGCTTATTTCCATCAAAGATGGGTTGTGAGTTTCACTTGTTGGGGTGGTAGATTGAGATTGTGAGATGAGTTTCTTCAAGTCTTGGGTTGTTTGGTTTCAGTTGGAAAGTAGTTAGATTAGATAGGGAGAGAGGGTCCCAGAAAATTTGGTTTAGTTAGTGAGTGTTTTTCCACCCGTGAGCCTCCCCTCCCAAACCCCACTATTTCTGCCGACCCACTCTCTCTCTCTTTCACGGGAAATCGTTGCGGCTGTCCCACCACTTCATTCCTCACTGCACCCCATACTCAGACACGTGCCACTCACAAACCTACCGCGCTTTTAAACTCTTCTCAATACATCTTAAGTCTACAATTTTGACAAAGAGTAGTATCAAGAAGTCATTAGTTGTTGTTGTTGTTTTTTTTTTTTTTTTAATTGGATATATTAGTTTAAATTAATATATAAATATTAAAAAATAAAAATTTGTTGAATACATTTACTTAATTTAAACTAAGGGTTTAGTTTACTACTCCCTCCGTCCTAATTATGTGGTCCAGTTCGATCTGACCGTTTGCAAAAGATTATTTAATAGTATTTAAGAAAACTCTCAACATTACACTTATTTAAAGTAATAATTAACTTCTCATTTTCATAATATTACATTTAATATTCTCATTTTCAAAAGATATCCAAGGTTATAATTGTAAATTATCAGAAAAAAATAATACTCCATTCGTCCCGTCATATTAGTCTCATGTTCCTTTTCGGTTCGTCCCATTTCCTAAAAAAAAGACAATTTTTCTCATTTACCAATAAAATATTAATTCTATCACACTAACAACACTTGATTTTTGTACATTCTCCTTCGTCCCTAATATGACAGGATGGATGGAGCATCAAATATAGAAATTTGATAATATAATTAAAACATCTTAAAATAGTAATCTGGATCAAATAATTGGAATAGAGGTAGTATTTTTTTAAGTAGAGAATCTAAATAAGAGAGGATCAATAATTAAATCACTCATCTTAAAATCTTTGTGCATAAAATGCTTACATCAGACTATCTATAAAGAGCCACAGATGAGTTTGTTATTAAATGAAGATTGGGATTAGAAAGAATATTTGCAAAAGTTGGAACATTAGAAAGTGGTATGTATGGATGGAGCAATATCATCATATATAATATATACTGCTCAGCCGCACATGAAGAAGTGGTTTGCTTTTTTGTTACTATTGTAAATACCAAATTATGGAATTATTTAAATTTTACTGTGTTGAGTTTTTTTTTTTTTTTGTCATCTTATTAAGTCACAAGTGCTTCAGTGTTCCAGTCACGAGACCTTTCGCTTTGAAACGCAATAATTTTCACTTGGGAAGGTCTTGGGTAGGCAGGCTTAAACGATTCAGGCGGGTTTTATCCATTAACCTAAGCTCAAACCCATATAATATACTCTAATTTGGATTAATAAACCCTATTTGGGATGAGTTAACTCATTTGGGTAGAATAAAACCCGCTTAAACCGTTTAGGCCTGCCTAACGCAAGTTTTTGTCTTTTCACTTTATTTTTTGGGTTCAAATATTATATCTCTAGGGTTTCATCTAGTGGGTATGATTGAGGGGATTAGGGGTGTAAATGAACCAAACTGTTCGTGAGCTACTCGGATCTCGGCTCGATAAAAGCTCGTTCGAGTTCGTTTAGTAAAGCTCGTTTATTAAATGAACCAAACTTGAGCATCATAGTATTCGACTCGTGAGCAGGCTCGTTAGATAAAATTAGTAAGAAATATAAAATAATTACTTTTATAAAAATAATATTCTTATGATTTAACAGTAACAATAATGATAAATATATCTAATAATGAAAAAAAAAATTAGAATTTGAGCATGAATATGATATTTTTTTTGGAATAAATTACATTTTCTTCAAAATAATAATGAAAATCTTAAATATATTCTAAATTTAGAAAGTTCGTTTAGGCTCGATAAAAGCTCGATAACGTTCGTGAACATCAAAATAATCGATAAAAAAGCTCGAAGCTCGACTCGAAACTAAACGAGTCATACTTGAGCACGGCACTAATCGACTCGACTCGGTTCGATTACACCCCTAGAGGAGATGTAGATTACAAATTTAATAGTGTTTGGGGGTCTAATCTTGTAAAACCCACAGACTTTACGAGTTTGAGTGTTATTTTGAGAACAGATGAAAATTGTTGTATTTGTAATTTAACGGTACCCTCCATATATAATTCGATACTATAATTCAAATTTAATAAAAATAAAATAAAATGTTTGTTTGACTCTCTACATTCAAAGTGTTAGTGTCCTATTATCAAATATTTATTTATTTTTTTAAAAAAATGTTAAATAAAGACTACCAATTATTTTATTTTATTGTGTCGCGTCTTCATTCGGTCCCCAACTTTGAAAAAACATCACAAAACCAGAATACAAGTCAAAAATATGGGAAAAAAATTATACCAAGGGAAACAAATTAAACCGCTGGAAAATGAACAGTGACGATTGAGATTCCAGCAACTTTATTCCCAAAAAAAAAAAAAAGGAAATATTAATCCGCTATGATTTTTAATATTTGAATTTAATTTAACTATCTTTTATTAAAAAATTGTAAAGTCCAACTGAGTTGAGATCCACCAATATAAATAAGGTCTATCATCTATGCTACATATGAATATTGATCACATTAATCGTAAAAATAAAATAAAAATATTAATGATTGAAAAAATAAGCATAATATATACAACAACTGAACTCAATACATTTTAATAAAAAATTATAAAGTTAAAAAAAGCATAGTATTGTAAACAAACTTTATCTTAACCATTATTTTTTATGAGGGGGATTGCTATTTGTTCAACTTCTATGGATTCATTTTTATTTATTGTATAATTAACACCTTACCAACTCTCTATTCAATTAAGCTTATCTGATGTCATTTTGATAATTTTTTCCACACAAAATCTAGTTGGGATCTCAAGCTGACGCAAAAATTGAATAAGTAAAAAATCTCACTTGAAAATTCCAAAATATCATATCTAACACAATATATCGAATCTAATCTAACTAAAATTATTTCAGAACAATTAAATATAACTCAACTATTTCTTTTATTAAAAGCATAAACAAATTAAATTAAATATATGAAATCCTACTTTACTTTGGTCTTTTTCCGATACTAAAAATCTAATTGAAATTTCAATGATTGATATGAAAATTTAAAAAATAAGTCTATGAAAATATAAATCGGCACTCAATACTCATGCTCTTCAACTGCTCTTTAACTTCGGTTGTCTCCCAACCCCTTTTAATTAAAGTTAGCCAAGAATTTCAAATATATCCCAAATAATGTATATTTTTTCAATTTTATTATGAACTATACAAATATTTCAAATTTATTCCAAACTATTTAAAACTATGCAAATACATCCTAAACTATTTTGTCCAATCAACAAAAAGTTAACTGTATTATTGAAAATCCAAGTCATTTACAGTGAAATAACATGTCTAACATTCAAATCTAAAAATTTGATTTGCTGATTTAAGTTTCCAGCACTAAAATCAATTTTTCTATTGATGAAAAAAAAAATCGGGATATATTTTCTTAGTTTTGAATAGTTTGGAATAAATTTGAAACACCTGAATAGTTTACAATAAATTTGAAAAAATTTAAATAGTTCGAGATATAAGGGTAATTATGTTTATCTATCCTACACTTTTACAATTTATGGAATTCTATCCTACCCTTTCAATTTTATGGAATTCTATCCTACATTGTTTTCTATTATGTAATTCTATCCCAATTTGCCACATCATACATTAATTGTTATATCATTCTTCCACATTAGCTATTAGGGCTGACGTGGACAGATGATGTGGAATTATAATATTTTTTTAATTGATATTTTTAATAAAAAAAATAAAATTTATTTTTATAAGTTAGTTTTTTAATTAAAATAGATTTTTTATTTTTTCATTTAAGAAATAGAAAAGTTGATGGAACCCAACACATATTAAACTTAATTACAATTATTAAATTTATTACTTATTAATTGTTATTATAAAATCAATATTTAGCAATATAATTGAATTACAATAATCATAAATCTTATATATAAATAATAAATTAAATCTAAAATATTATTTTTATTATATAATAATCATTATTATTTTAATAAATTATTTTTTTAACTCAAGCAATTATAAATGACACATATCTAAGTCTGCTAATGTAATAATACACTCGATAATCTATTTTAAATTTAGTATGTTTTGATAAGTTGAAATACATAAAATGCATGGCACCATCACAGAATTTTGACCTTTTATACTTTTAGTTATATATTTAATAATATTTTATTATTATTAAGCTTTCAACAGAGACATATAATACAACTCAAAATAGGTAGATACTTGAATTGCTTAATTATTTTAGTTCAGAAAAGAATAAAAATTGATTTTAGATTCCGCCAAACATTTTGACAATTTAAATAAGAAATGGCGGCCCGGCAATTTATCCAATTTTATTATATAATTACTATTATATAATAATCATTATTTTAATTATTATTAAAAATATTATTTTAAATTTATTTTATTTTTTATATTTAAGATTTATGATTAATGTAATTCAATTATTTCGCTAAACATTGGTTAAAATTGATTCAAAATAACAATTAATGAATAATATTTTTAATAATTGTATTTAAGTTAATTGTGTTGAGTTTCATCAAATTTTTGATTTCCTAAATTAAAAAAAAATCAATTTAAACTAAAAAACTAAATACCACATCATCCATCCACGTCAGCCCTAATAGCTAATGTGGAAGAATGATATGACAATTAATATATGATGTGGCAAATTAAGATGGAATTACATAATAAAAAACAATGTAGGATAGAATTCCATAAAATTGAAAGAGTGGGATAGAATTCCATAAATTATAAAAGTGTAGGATATATAAACATAATTACCCGAGATATAATTGATGTTATTATTGTTCACACTCATAAGTCATAGCAATGATTCATGCAATGACCTTTCTCCATATACGACGTACCTGAAATTCCCAGGCGGTAATCCATCAACTAGGTGAGATGACCGATGGCGACCTGCTTCAAATTTTCTTTTTTTCAATCACTATAGATATAAATTCAGCTTAGAAACAATATACTAGTTACTTCTATATGTATGCAAAACTAAAATAGCATAGAATGGAGTCACGGCTACATAAAATTAAAATAATAAATCAATGAAATATATATATAGATCCATCAAACATCATCCCTTCTCTCAGACATGGAAATGTCCCAAAACTTTATCTTCGACCCAGATATATAGGGCAATATTAGCATAATATATCTATTGCACCAGCCAAAATGCCAAACTTTCTCGGAAGGAATCCCAAATATTCCCCATCTGACTGGACATATATACTGCCGCTGCCACTCCCACCAATCTCCTCTACTTCAATTTTACATGCTCTGCCCCAATACAACATAATAGTGAAATTATATCACTCTTGATTCTGAATTTAGACCGGAATAGGAATACACGAGAAAACTTTTTTAAAAAAAAAAAAAAGATAAACATCCTAATCTTTCAATAATTAAATTCAACTCGCTACTAACAATAGTAGGCTATCGATTTATACCAGAAAAAAACTCATGAATAGGAAATATCAAATTCCAACTCTAATAGCAATCTATATAAGTATAATAAAAAATGCCAAATCTAATTTAATATATAAATCTTCAACAAATGTTCCACGTGAAGAACGACATATTTGGCAAACCATAAATAGATACAAGCAATTAGATAAATAAATAAAGGTGGAACAGAATGTAATGATTGAGCAAACAAACAACAAGAAAACCATAAGACCCCCTCTACCCCATAAATAAATAAGTCAAATCTCCTTTCCCTTTTTTATAAGGGGGTTTTCAAACGTGATAGTCGAGTTTCGATATGCCACTCTTTAAGCTCAGGAAATAGGCATTGATTTCAGTTAGATCACTCAAGTGCTTGCACTAATTCTGAAGATTGTTTTTATTATAGGACTGATAACAATATTAATGAAGTGTGCAAGAGCAAGGTCAAGGACATGCTGAAGCTCCAAAACCAGCAATTGCACCAAAGATAGTGTAGCCTAACAACACCCCTCACCCCCAAGGTAGAACACTCCTCAACCCCAATTTAATATTATAATTCAATTCAAAAAAAGAAAAACAAGCAACTGCATAGTAAAACATCATATTAAAAATGGAAAATAATTGCCAGCAAATTTACCTTCTAGAAGATACGTTTTTCACAAGCAAGTGTGTACCATTGTATAGCTTGTGCAGCTTGAGGATGAAATCATACCATTTGAAGTCCTGCAGAACAACCACCTGAAAAAGAAGGATGGGGCCGTGAAATTATTGGTGCGACTTCATTTCTTTATTGTACAACAAACGTAAGGCTGTCAAAGAGCAAACTGATTTGGGTCTAAGAAAAATCCTTATTCCAATCATTTGTTAATCTTAACGAGTTCGAGTTGGTAATACTTTGCTCATTAGATTACAAACTTGTAGGTTCACAAGTTCACGAGCCTATTACCAATCTCAAGCCTGAGCTCAGCATTTACAGACTTCAAGCCTGTTCACAAGCTCAATGTATCTGCTTTCTACCATTTCATGAAAATGGTAACAGGCATAATGAGCAGACCTCAGTTCGTTTAAGTTGATGAACAAGTCATTTACGAACTGAGCTTAATAATTTTGATCAAGCAGAGCTCAAGGTATTCTTTGCACCTCAAAGTTCCCGCTAGAAGGGTGTGCATTTGGAGTGATCTTCATTCCACCACCAAAATATTTAGCATTTCCAACACAAAGAGCTGTTACCTGGGAATAAACTTCCCAGTCACCATCATCAACCTTGGCAACATTAACAAGCATTGTGAGATTTTATTAGAAAGAAGTAAATATACAGGGCAAGATTTTAACAACAAAAATGAAATTAAGACTGATACCTTTATTCGAAGATCCTGATTACGATGACCAAAAAATGCTTGCAATGCACCTATAACATAACACAAATTTCCAAATTTCTTGTACCTCGATGCATAATAGCCAGCCTTAGCGCTCCTGCAGGGTTACCATAATCTAAGGCAAAGAACTGAAACCTTTTACAGAAACAGTCTAAAACACTGCCAAAATATTAATACGTACAAATGAATTCACAAGTTTAAGCTTACAAATGAACATCAGCAACATTTATGAAATAGTGCGATTCTCCACTCTCTCCAGTAATAGCACCAACATCGATGTGAGATCTCATCCCTGAAATAACATATATATAGAGAATAAAAAATCAATTAACTGATAAGGCTGCATTACATAACAAAATCTGGAAAAGTAAAAAAATTACCCAAGCAATCCTCAAGAATAATAGCACACAAGTAGCTTACCTCTAGAGATACGATCAACAGCCTCATGAGGGTCATTGTTCCTGATATAAACAAAGAAAGATAGAATCATATTAGCATTCAAGTGCTCTAAGGGATTTCATCTAAATGAAACTCCTCCAGGAGATTGAACTAACCAGCCAAATGTTCTTGCAAAGTCAGATCCAGTTCCCAAGGGAATAAGCTGTAGAGAAGAAAAAAAAAATCGACCACTTTTCCAAATGATCATGCCATTCCACAATTTTTTAAGTTGAACAAGCATATGAGTTCAACATATCTGATAAGGAAAAATATATGCATTATTTACACAACAATGCTTATCACTCACACCAAGAGCAGTTGTATGGCTAGAGTGGTCATGACTAGAAACTGGTTTCCCTCCCCAGAAGAAGCCATTAACCACCTGCAGTCATCATATAAAATTGATAATTAGTTAAACAAATAATAATAGGGCAAAATAATGCTATAACCAAAAAACATATTAGTATATGCTAGCAGTAGCAATCAAATGCTAGCTTCATTCTGAGACTAGATCATATAAAAGAAATTCCAAATATCAATCCTCATTTATTATATCCAAAAATAATGAGCAATCATGGAACAGAGTTATGAACTGCAGTATGAGCTTATGTAGCATTTTTTTTGGAAATCTTATTGAAAATCTAATCACCAGTTGAGATACTAAGTTGTGGCTGCAGCCACGTCCGTTTTTATTGCGAAAGAAAAAACTAAACATGTTAATTTTGACCTCTATTCAGCTACTATACATTACCGTTAACTGGATACAGCAAAGCAATGCAGGAGAATATGCAGCTCGTGATTAGTCATTTATTGCAATGCTGATGACTGATGTAATTATGACACTATCATACTAGATTCATGGTAAAGGATAAAAATGCACCTCATGAAGGGTTCCATCGCCTCCAACTGCAACCACTGCATCAGCACCCTCACGTATGGCCTGACCACAGAATATGACTCAAATCCACATTTCGTCCAACACAATCAATTATAAATATTATTTGATTTTTCTCACCTCCCTTGTAATATCAATGGCATGGCAAGGACCAGAAGTCAAAGATTCACAGATCTGACCACAATATCCAAAAACAGAATGACAAGTAAATATGTCCGAAGAAGAATAGGAAAATATTTTCTATTGAATAGTGGAAACAGCAAAATCCTTAATCACAAGCTAGCAACAAGGGCAAAATGAAATGCGAATGAGGCACTTAGAGACAAATTAGAGTAACTTTATCATACTTAGTCATGTTTGGAGAAAAAATCATCTTGCAGAACTGCTTGATCATCTAAATTAGATTCCAGGAAACAAATGTGAGTCATATGACAAATACCTATTATATAACCCTATAATACAAAACCAACTTTCACAAGTAAGTCATTTCAATTGACGGCAATCTGTAGCAAATCAAGTTCATACTTCATACTCATAACGTGAGCCAATAACCCAATAAACAAAAATTGGCAAATTTAGTCATGAATTTATAGAACTCAGTCAGTGTTAACACAGCAGTTCCAATCTCAAAACTAAACTCGCGGAACAGCCCATCCAAATCAACAAAACTCTCAAAATATGCTAAATTCCACCAAAATGCTCTCTCACATTGCAATCAGAACCAAGGCGAGACCTCAGGTAAGGCAACAGTTTCTTCCACTCCTTGCCGGTCCTTCCGTTAGCTCCTGCTCCAAATTCAACCATTCTACACTCAGTTTAGCAATTCAGCAGAAAACACTTAATCCTGAACAGGAAAAGAGAAATCACACAAAAATAACGAAATAAGCAACCAATCGAGCAACTCTTCCGCGCAAGAGAATCTCACGAATACAATTCGCCTCTGCATCTATTAAGTGCTTGGATGCAATAGAGAGAGTACACAAAAGCGAAAACAGACCTCGAGGATTGACGACGAAAATAATGTCACGGCGGCGAGAGGTGCCGCTGCCGCCGACGGTACGGTCAGCGGCTAGACCTGGAGCAAGCGGTTGCTCTGCCTTGATAAATGAGGGTTTAGTCATTGGCACGACGATCGATACTGCACACGAAATCATAACTGGCAGTGGATGTAATGTAAAGCCACTGATATATGTTGACGAGAAACAGATTAAGACGAAGTGATTAGTGTTTAACTCCGGTGATCAATTCTAATCACTGCGTTAGCGTTTCTTTTTTATGCACGTTTTAGAGTCTTTTTAGCTCCGTTGCTGTCTCGTCGGAATTGATTTGTTGAGGGCCATCCCCCCGTTGATCTCAAGAGTGGTTGTAATCATATAACCTAAGAAATTAACTTTCACATCAGGTTATATCAAAAGTTATAAATTTGTTACTTCTCTCGGGATGTAGTGGTTAAAGCACTTTGCCGACATCATATGTTCGAGTTTCCAGGGAACATCTAGGTATGTGAGTGTGTGAATGAGTTTAAGATTAATGTACACTTATTCAGAAAAGTTAAAAGTTTGTGTAAATGTTGTGGTAAAAGCATTTACTTACATTTGATTAAGATTAGGGATGAACATGAATCAAGTTGGTTCACGATTTATTCAAGATCTACTTGAAAAAAATTAAAATTAACTCGAGTCGAGTTCGAACTATTCGAGTAGTTGTCGAGTTCGAGTTTCATGATACTCGATTCGATAAGCTCGCGAGCTTTATCGAACTTAATATAATTTAAATTTGTATTTTCATATTGATTCTTTAATAATAAATAATTTAAAATTTTCTATAAATTTTAGAAGTTTGACACCAAATCGAGCACAAGCTTGAAAATTTGAGTTAGATCGAGTCGAACTCGAGCTCGTGCTCGAGCTTACAATTTTTGAGCTGAGCTCTCAACTCAACTTATTATCACCTCTAATTAAAATCATGGATTACAAATTATACAAGTGTGTTTAAATAAATGTATTTATGATAAAAATAAAATTAAACAATGCTTATGGTTTGTCATTTGTGAGTGATGGTGTCTCACAAAAACTATATGAGAAGTATTGCATAAAATTCAATTTATACAATACTTTTTATATATTATTTAAGGAATAAATAATTTATCGATAAATATACATCATTTGTTGAAAATCTAGTTGTAATATATGAATAGGTTTAAATATGTCGCAGAGAATAAAATTGTGAATCCGGCCGGGAGAGGAGTCGAGGCAGGTTTGGCGTCAATAAGATTTGTGCGAGAAAGCACATCGGACGCATATTTGGCCTGCGGGAGAAATAACCCGTCATCTGTATAAGTGACCTCGAGACCGAGAAAATAACTTAAGCGACCCATATCCTTTATTGCAAATTCCTTGTGCATGCGAATGATGAAGGCCGAAATAAGAGGTTCAGTGTTGCCGGTGAGAATAATATCATCGACATATACCAATAAAAATAGAAGAATTTTTCCGCGAGAGATGTGTTGGCACGACTGCAAATAAAACCCAAGTAGATTAGAAAATCACTCAGTCGCTGAAACCAGGCACGAGGTGCTTGTTTGGGGCCATATAAAGCTTTGGAGAGACGGCAGACATGATTCGGATAACGAGGATCAACAAATCCCGGAGGTTGCTCCATGTAAACAGGGGTGGAAAGAATACCATTTAGAAAGGCGTTCTTGACGTCCAACTGATGTAGTGGCCAGCCATAATGAACCGCCAGAGAAATAACAATTCGAACTGTAGCGGCCTTTACGACTGGACTAAAAGTATGAGAAAAATCCAATCCAGGAATTTGAGAGAAACCTTGAGCAACGAGGCGCGCTTTATGCCTTTCAATGGATCCATCGGAGCGGAAATTCGTACGAAAAACCCATTTAGATCCCACAATATTAGTGTCCGGAGGCTTTGGTACAAGAGTCCAAGTATTGTTTGTTCGAAGGGCGATCATCTCATCAGTCATAGCGGCGAGCCATTCCGGATGCTTGGCAGCTGATTTAAAACCCTTTGGTTCCGAGGATGCAATCAAAGCCTGATGTAGAGAGGTAGAAACATAGTAAGCCAAATGCCGTGGTTTGAAGATACCTGCTCGACCACGTGTAACCATCGGGTGAGTGGGTGGCGGTACAGGCGGAGGTGGGTCTTCGGAAGCATGCACCGGGGTAGTAGCGGCAGGAATAGGCGGAATGAGCTCGACCGTGGGACGGAGAGAGCATGGTTTGTTGCTATTATGCTGTACAAGTGACGGCATGGCTGGAGGCGGAGGAGGTGCAGGCCGTGGTGCAATCGACTGAGGTTCAGTGAAAGTCGAAATGTCAAGCTTTGAAATCGGCGCAGGTTGTGTTGAATTTGCCAAAGGAAAGCAGACGTCATCAAAGCGTGCATGGAGAGTAATGTAGATACGGGACGTCGTAGGATCTATGCATCGAAATCCTTTATGAACCAGAGAAAACCCTAAAAATATACAAGCAAAGCTGCACTGCGAGAACTTGTTAGCCGCATAATCCCGAAGACAAGGATATACACAGCAACCAAACGGATGAAAGTGACCATAATTCGGAATTGAACCAAAAAGAACCTGAAAAGGAGAGTTACCGTCGAGGATGGTGGAAGGAAGCCGATTAATGATATAAGTAGCTGTAGAGAATGCATCAACCCAATGTGTCAGAGGTAAATGAGACTGAAAGAGTAACGTAAGACCTGTTTCAGTGATATGACGATGTTTCCGTTCGGCACGACCATTCTCAGATGGAGTGTAAGGGCAGGAGCGCTGATGGAAAATACCCTTAGAACAAAAAAAATCTTGCACAACATTATTAGTAAATTCAGAGCCGCCATCACTCTGAAATCGTTTAATAGATGTAGAGAACTGATTTTCCACCAAGGCTGTGAGCGATTTCAGATGAGAGAAGAAGTCAGATTTTCGCAGTAAGGGATAAAACCACGTAAATCGACTGTAATCATCAACAAATATAGCATAATAACGAAATTGCGCGGAAGATGTAACAGGCGCCGGCCCCCAAATATCACAATGTAAAAGGTCTAAAACATGTAAAGATCGTTTTCATTTAATTGAAACGGTAAACGAGAACTTTTGCCAAATTGGCAAGACGGACAAATAGACGGCTTAGGTAAACAAGAAGAAACAGATATGTGCCCTTGTTTACAAAGTAAAGAAATTAAATCAAAAGAGACATGCCCTAAGCGGCTATGCCATAACTAAAAAGATGCGCGTAAATTACTACTCTTCAACTGGGAAAGGATGACCGGTTGGACATGATCAAGGGTATAAAGCCCCGCATTACGGCTACCTCTGGCAAGAATGTCCTTTGTGTGGCGGTGCTGAACAGTGAAATAACGATCAGAAAACAGAATATCAATAGGTAATCCGAGGTTAGTTTACTGACAGATAGAAGATTCTTAGTTAAAGAGGGCACCACCAATACATCCAATAAGCGAATAGAATTAGTAATATTAGAAGAGCCAATACGAGTAATAGGTAGAGAAGCACCATTACCGACAACCACATGCTCGGAACCCGTGTAAGGCTGTGAAGAATCAAGAGTACCAGAATCGGGGGTCATATGTGCAGAAGCACCAGTGTCGAGATACCAGTCGGACGAGTTAGCAGAAGAGAGCGAGCAGTTAGTTTGAAAAGCCTCGGCTAGATTTGCGTCCGTACCGCGGGTTGAGGACTGATTGTATCTATCGGGACAAAACGTTGCATAATGTCCATCTTGGCGACAGATTTGACAGCGAGGAGGTCGATTTTTGGAGGAGCCGCGACCACGACCATGCTTGCTGGAATTGTGCCACCTGCCAGAATTAGGGTTGCCGCGGCTTGTGTTATTGTTCTGACCATGGTTCGGTGAGGTGTTGGATCCTTTATTTGTGTAAAAGGCGACGGTGGAAGCAGGCGAGGCATCCAATGAATCCTGAAATAACGAGAAGCTTTCGGCTTTGGATACTAGATCGCGGAAAGTCGGCAAGGCTGTGAGAGCCATCTGTGCTACCGAAAAAGAGGCGAACGCTGGACCTAAGCCGCTAAGGAACTAGTGTGCTTTATCCGAGTCATCGACGGGCCGGCCAATGGCAGCCAGTTGATCACAGAGGGACTTGAATTCACGGGCGTATTCGGAAAAATGGACCGGTTAGGCTGATATACCATGATAGGAAAAATAATATTGGCTTTGAAATCTTTATTCTTTATTGATCAATATATATAGTACAAAAAGATATGCAAGGCTCGTGAGATACAAGAAAACCTAAATCTATCTATGAAGATATATTCAAAATATACGAGTAAATCTATATTCTATCAAAGCGGGTCAAGAGAGAAATAAGGAGTTCCAAAGTGCACAATCATGCAATACTCTTAGTTATGGTATGCAAGGAACAAACTCAAGTACGATAGTATTTCCTTTAAAGCTATTCTCGTGGTTCGACTAGTTAAAGAGTATGTATTTCGAGTTTTGTACTATCTTATGTTGGGAATTTTATTCGTACATGGATATTAATACTACTAGTTTTCATCTTTAGTGTTCTCATATGATTTTTTTTTCATTACTAGAATGCTGCTAAGATTAGGGGCATTTGGAAATGACAAATGGGGGTGTAAGAGCTAATTTGATTAAGATTTGTATTCATGAGTTGACTGTTTGATACTTGTATTTTTTGATTTTTTTTTATAAATCTTTGTCCATAATATTGGCTCATTAATTTGACGCAAATTGTTGTTTTAACATTTATTTTAAATCAAATTATGAATGCATAGCCTTTAACTGAGATAAATTTTATAATTCGAGTGGACTACATGTTTTTAATATTTTAACCAAATGACTATTGTCATAAAACTAATCTTGTATTTTCTCAAAGAAAATGACTTGAATTTTACTTGGCATCAATTCACACCTATGTTATTTGGTTGTAATAAAATTACACAAAAATAATAATTTATTTCATTCTCTCAACAATTATCCAAATTGTTATTTAGATTTTTCTATTAAAGTCTCCTGGCTTGAGCACAATTCAGTGAATCACACGAACCAATAAGAAAGCTTGAGCCCACACCGGCAGCCAATGAGAGTGGCGCGTGCAAACACTCTGATAAGAAGCGCGTGAAGAGATGTCACATATACGAAGCTCTGTAATATTTTTTATCGCAGCGTTATTTCTCCATCATGTTCTCTCAGAAATCAAATATATCGATTTTCTCTCTCTTCTCGATTTTCATTTTTACGAACAAATTTTGAGTATACACATCGCACATATGTATGCGATCGACACACATATCTGTATATGTATATATGCGTGAAATAGCGATTCCTATATGTGGGTGATGCATCGAAGAGATGGTTGATCGGAGGATAGGAGGAGAAATTTGCTAGGATTGTAAACCCTAATTTTCAATTCTTGGTTTCTTTATTTCGATCCATGTTCGGACAGAGAGATTTTTGGCTAGATTAGGTGGTGAAGGAAGGGGAGGGTTCAGCATTTGTCGAGGAATTTTCTAGTTATATTGTTTCGGGATTGGGCCGTTGGGGGCAAAAAAGGGTGGTTAATCTCGGTTGCTTTGCATTGGATCCTGGTGTGATTAGGGCTTGGATTTTGATGGAGATGGATCAATCAACTGATTCTTAGCTTGAATGTTGTGATTGACTTGGGCAGGGATTGGATGAGCTCAATGAATTGAGAGATTTACAGTTTGCGAAGATTTAGGTTTGGTGTCTTCGGTTTTAGTCATTTGTTATATTTCTGCGGGGTTGGATAACTTGTATGATTTAGACTGCGCTGTTTGCTTTCGGAGAAGTTTGGTTTTATTGGGAGCTGCAGAATGAGCTCACAAGAGGAAGACAGGTCCCTGGCCGAGGGTTCTGAAAGTCAAACTGATGCTCTGATGTAATTACGTTATCTCTTGTTAAAATAAATTTGCTAATGTTTCTGTAAACAATATGTTTTTCTTGATGTAAGATGACTAAATGTTGTTTTGGTGATTTAGGAAGCCAAAATTATCGTATTCGAGAGATTTCCTGTTGTCGATCAGTGATTTGGATATCTGCAAGAAGTTGCCGAGCGGATTTGATAGGTGCGATGGCTTACTGATAAGGTATGATGCTCAGTTAATAAACGTATGGCACTCTTGGCAGCTACAGTGGCACCAATCATGTTGTTTTTTTTTGGCTGGCATTTCATTAAGTTGCTTCATTGTCATATCTGATTATACATCCAACTTTTAGTTTGTTTACCTGTTTGGTTTGAGGCAGTGAATTGGATGGTACACAAGTAGGATTACCAGATCGATCAAGAAATCCTGGGAGCTTGCCGTTCCAGGGTTTCAGAAGAAATGAATATTCCTCATCTCCGCCTACTCGGGGCGATACTAGCACTTATTCTAGAGGCATTTATGGGAAATGGGAAAGCCGTTCTTCTGCCCGGGATCGAGACAGCGATACTCAGTCGGATCGGGACTCAGGTTATCTTAACATTCTTCTGTAGGCTTGGCATACGTGTGTGTTTTTTCAGTAGGAAGGTATAGTTACAGGGGAGATTTAAAACTGAAAACCTAGGAAGCTGATTTGGTTTTTCTGAATTCACTCGCTTCAGTTCTCCATTATGACTTCGTGGAATATGTTCTGCTATTCTTAACAATTAATGTAAACTCTACTTTTTCTTACGATGAAGAATATGCCTACTGTCTTAAAATGATCCAAAAATCTATTTGGTATGGAATTCTATGTTAACATGAACTAGTAATATATACTCATTCTGTCAGGTTGGAGTCTGAATTCTATTTTCTTTATTATGCTTCAGTTGGTCCTTGTATCATTTTCTCCCTCATTACATTTGATTTTTTCCACCTCTTGCAGATTCTGGAAGGCGGTTTGGATATCAGCCTCGACGTTCTTCGCAGACTCCCGAGCATGATGGGCTTCTTGGAAGTGGTTCATTTCCAAGACCATCTGGATATGCTGGTGGGGTCTCTGCTGCTAAGGTGCGAACGAACGAGCATAATCAACTAAGTCGAAGCAGTGAGCCATACCATCCCCCACGCCCTTACAAGGTCAAGTGCGCAATGTAGATTGACGTTCTGTTAGATAAGTAGATTATATCATTTCATGCAGTTTCTCTTTGTTTATTTCATTTTATGTTTCTTGTTCTGTTTTATATTCTTATTCAAAACATAGTAATAGTATATCCACGTGTAATAATAAATTTCTAGTTCACTGAAATGCTACAGTTTGCATTTCAGGCAGCACCTCATTCAAGAAGGGATACAGATGCTTGCAATGATGAAACTTTTGGCTCAAGTGAGTGTGATAGTGAAGATAGAGCAGAACAGGAGAGAAGGAGAAGAGGTATTCACGTATTATCATTGTAGGTTTGGTAGTTTATAAATTGGTTAAACCAAAATTGTTCATTATTGTTGTCTGTCCATATTATAATGTGATTTTCAGCCTCTTTTGAGATGATGAGGAAGGAACAGCATAAGGCTCTTCAGGAGAAACAAAATTCTAATATGGGAAAAGACAGAGCTGGTGATGTCTCAGACCTTTTTGAAGTCTTGGGAGATAGCAAAGAGGAGAAGAGGAATAATGAATCTAAGGTTTCTGCTGCAACTACAATCTTGACTAGCGACTCAGAAAAATCATCTTTAGCCTCACAAGCTCCTGCGTCAAGATTGCTTGCTCCACCTGGTTTTAAAAGCAATCCCCCAGAGAAAAGTTTTGGCTTGAAGTCTCTGATCCATCCTTCTCTGTCAGAGGTAAGCTACTTCCATTTATTTTATTTTGGTAGCATTTTGTGCATCCTTTGTAGTATTGATCAAGATAATGCTCATTACCGGGGGGCTAGTAGCTTTTGTTTATGTTTAACTGAATCTATTTTATCTTTCTACTTATTAATTTTCTTTTGTTTTATTTTCTATAGCTGTGTATTTGGTTGCAATTCTCTTTAGGACCCTGGAATTATAAAATTGTTTTTTTTTGTAAATTTGTTGCCACTTCTTTATACCGGACTTTGGGTTATTACTCTTTTAAGTTTTGAGTTGTACTCCTATCTGGTGGTAGGTTAAATTAAGACATAAACATGTTTTCATTCATTTTTTTTACTGGCCAGGCACTTTGTCAAATTAGATTGATTCACTTGGATAGAATTCCTAGGAGTTGAGTACCCTTTTTCTTTCATGAGACAAGAGTTAAAAGACTCTTGATTGTATATCTATTGTTGGAAATAACCCGATTCTAAGTAGATAGCAGAGATTATATCATATGACCTTCAAGTACTTCCCAAACTTCTCAAATGCCCATCAAGGGCATGGCATGAATAAACCAGAAAGAAGGAACGGTTCTCTGTGTATTCTCTGTATATTAATGCACTTGTGCCGTCATGAAGGCAATTTGCCTGGTGATTACGTGCGTAAGTTTTCTCATCGAGCCTAAACTTTCCTAAATTTATGCTCATTCAGGGATCTTCAACTTTGAACTTCCGTCGCAACTTCTGTTTAAAACTTTGGCAACCATTTATTCCAGTTCCACTGTCACCAGCATGATTTGATATCTGTAGACTGTAGTAAAAGTTGCCTCTCACTTTTTTTTCAACAAATATTTCTCCCAACAACTTTTCCAGACTTGATTTAACATTAACAACCAAAGTTTTCTGCTGCAATTCTAGACAAACATCAATCTTTGCTGTTGTGCAATCCTACCAACTCTCAAAACATCGGAGTCACAATCTTATACTACCTCTGTCCCTTCCTATTAGTCCCATAGGAAGGGACACACAAACCAATGCAAGTAAATGTTTGTGAGTGGAGTGAAATTAATATTTTATTGATGAGTGTGAAAAAGTTTGCTATTTTAGGAAATGGGACTAATAGGGTGGGACGGACCAAAAAGGCAAATGGGACTAATAGGGTGGGACGGAGGGAGTATTTAGTAAAACAAAGATTACATACTGTGTTATTTTTCAATCACACATAAAATTTGAATTTGGAAATGAGATCTTTTTCTACTTCTGGACGGCCTTACTTTATCTGTCTTCTGCTCTATGCTGATGATTTACTATCGTTTAGACCTATTCGTACATTGTTTTCAATTGCCACATCAGGAACCCTTACAACAGATACTTTGTGTTCAAATATCTTGTACTTATTACAGGTGGCAAAGCCTGCAACAAGTGAGAGGATCGTCAATGCCGAGCCCAGCGTCATCCGAAGTGCTACTGGTTTAGATGGTCAGCTTTCTGAAGAAATTAGTCTTATTGGTGGACAGCCCACTGAGAGGACACACCCCTTAAACAAGGGGGAAAATATTAATGTGCATATTAGCCTAGATGGGCATAAGAAAACTGTCATAGAAGATCAATTGCTCCCTATTTCCAGTCATTTAGAGAATCACAGAATGTTGGATGACCATGATTTCACACAACTCAATGTCAATGCATTGGAGGATAAACCTGTCGGTGATTCCATTAAAATTTTAGAAAAGATTTTTGGTAGTACATTATCTACAAATGAGGGCTCTTCTGGTTTAGCTGAGGTAATTCATGTTTTAAATGCATTTATCTTCAACAGCACTGCTCTCAACCCTTGTTCTATTTTACTGTGCTTCCTCATTGCTATATAATATTAAATCTTCTTGATTAAAATTTTCGCATAAAAATTTGATCGTCGTTTTCTGCTCATAAATTGATTGGAGATTTTATGGGACATTGTTTGGTTAGTTTATTTTCATTAGTAAAGATGGATGGCTGAATTGTACATATAGTTCTAGTTTAGTATTTCTTTTTGGAGATGAATGTGTTAATGAATCAGTAAACTTGCACCAGTTTAAAATATAAAGAATAATGTTTGATTCAGGATATTCATCAGAAATCCAAAATACATTAATAGCCTCTTGAAGACAGATTGTTTCTTTAAAGAGTTATGATATCAACTATTTGGGGCCAACGTGGATTAGGTCCAAGTATTTGACATAAAATTTGACACCAATCCACTGTAAACCCTATTGTGATGATAACCACTGGGTCACAGGCTCAGTAAAGACTTCATTTCTATTGTGTGTGATTTTTGCTGCTGTATATCTGTTGCCATTTATCGAGTTTTTCAAAATCCTTTTCCTTCTGGTGTGGTTTGTGTTGATAACTGCTGTCTACTTATTTTTATTCTTACATAGCTTGAAAGCAGTAAACCTGAAGCCACATGGAGCCCGAAACCTATCCATTCGTCGAAGTTTGCTCAATGGTTTTCCGAGGAAGGTATCATTACGTGCTATGTAATTGTTGTCAGCAGAAGTCCTCTGTTTGCTGTATTTCTTTTGTGGTTCTGATTTATCAAGCACAAATTCTTGCAGAAGCAAAAGCTGCTGAGGATGTCTCTTCTACAGGGCAAAACAATTTACTGTCATTAATAGTTGGCGGTGATAAAGGCAAGTACTAACTTTATGTTTCAAAACCAGCTAATGTCTGCACCCATGATTTCCCCTATTAGTCGTAAAAATAATCTAATTTGGTAAAGCTTGGCATGCCACCTGCAGCTAATGGAATACCTGATCAAGCATGCGTTATCACTAAAGAAGACTCTGCTCCAACTGTACTTACCTGTGAAGATCTTGAACAATCAATCTTATCAGAGTATAGTGCAAAGACTACCGACATGCAGCCAGATATGAAAACCTGGACCGCTACTGGTGGAGATTTTGCGCAACCAAGTGGACATTCCGACAGTCACGCATCTCTACACTTGCTTTCGATGTTACAGAAGAGTTCTGACCAGCCTAATTCAGTTGTAAACTCTGGTAGTATCAATCTGGCCAATAAACAAATGGTTCCACGGGAAGATGATAAGGCCACAGTGATCGACGAGCCTAAAGGGGAAGAGAATGGTAATTCGGGGAAGACACTCACTCTTGAAGCTCTCTTTGGAACTGCTTTTATGAATGAGCTGCAATCGGTTGAAGCCCCAGTTTCTGTTAATAGAAGCTCAACTGGCTCTTCTCGAGTTGATGCCCCCGAGCCTCATGGATTTCCTTTTCCAATGGGAGACAACGGTATTTCTTCTTCGACACTTGAAAAAAGTGGGCTTCAGAGACCAAGTCATGACTATAACGTGTCTTCAAACAACAGACATCATGCAGAATTGAGAGGGGCTGAGAACTGGCCTGGCGTTGGCAGTTCTTCGATTGGAATGTCTTCATCAAAGCGTCAAGCTGAAGCATTCAGCAGACAAGGTGGGTTTGAAAGGAATGTTGGATATCAACTGCCTGAAGAAGAAAACTTGATTTCCGCGGGTGATGCTCAGGATCCCCGGGTGTTCCCACTAATGCCGGGCAGCAATTCAATCAACCATGTGAACAGTTCTAGTAGGCCTATCAACATAACTGAGAAACTGGCAGCTTTTGGTGCTGTTTCTAAAGACAAGCACACCATGGATGGTCCAGAAAACATTCCCTATCCGCGTGACTCGTATGAACAGAGGGGGCCTGATATTTCATCTCCGCATTTCCAGCCTCCACAGATATCCCAAGCAAGGCCTTTGTATCATCACCTGGAATCACATCCTTCTCACATGAGTCCCCACCTGAAGTTCCTCGGTGGTCAGGAGCCCACATTCAATCGTTTTTCTCCGACCAATCACCAACTCTCTGCATCTATGATTCGGCCTTCTTTCCAAAACCCAAATATTAGGGTCTCTGGATTCGACGTCCCTTCCCAACACCCAGTACTGCATCACATGCAAGTGCCAGGCAACCATCCTCCTCACTATTCAAGGGGTGGTCCGAGCTCCCATCATGGCAACCAAGCAACTGGGTTTGTCCAGGAAATGAATCAAATGCAAGGTCTCCTCCCACTTGGCCCCCAGTTACCAAACATGGGCGGCGGCAGCATGCCCATGCCGATGCCAATGCCAATGCAAGGTAAAGACTTTCTTCAGTCCCATTATGAGGAGAAAATAGTTGATCTATGTCTATACAAGTTTCATTGGGAAAACTATGAAAAATACCCTAAAGCAACTATGAATAATACCCTAATGTTTCCCCTTCCTTAATTAAACCTAAATGTTTATTTTGTCAATTAAAAATACCATCCACTATGAAAAATTTCACAATGTTTCTCTCATAACTGAATTATACCCTAATGTTTGATTTTGTCATTTAAAAATACACTCAGTCGTTAATCTTGTTAAAATTTTAATGTATCATTACATTAACTAGTGCTTAACATTTCCTTTTCTTGGTATATATGTGGCATATATTGTATGAAAATAAATTTATGATTCATCACAATTTTAATATCTTTAGCAATCTTGAGTATTTTTAATTAATGAAATCAAACATTAGGGTATAATTTAGTCATTTGAAAAACTTTTAAGATATTTTTCATAGTGGATGACATTTTTAGTGGACAAAATGAAACATTAAAGTATAATTCAAGGAAAAGAAAATATTAGGGTATTTTTCATAGTTGACCAATACTACAAGGTATTTTTCATAGTTTTTCCAGTTTGATTATACATGGAAATAGTTGAGATAATGTATGTATGGTATGGATTTTGTGTAGGCAACCCTCCAGAGGCTTTCCAGAGGCTGATAGAAATGGAGCTGAGGGCAAACTCAAAGCAGATTCGGCCATTTGGTGGTGGTGGTGGTGGTGGTCACAACCAAGGAATATATAGCCACGAGCTAGACATGGAGTCCAGATACAGATAGGCAATTACACGTGTTGTTGTTGTTTGCTTTGCAAGGATATCAAGCACGTGTACTTGATCTCTCAGTCATGGAATTTACTCCACTGTAATTTTCAGGATCTCAGTGAGTGAGAGAGAGAGATTGTGGGAGAACTTCTCTTGTAAAAGGGTTTCCTGACTCGGCTGTGGATATGCATTCTCCTTATTCAACGCTTTTACACCTCTCTCTCTGTCTCTTTGGTTTTGCTATCGTCGCATTCACCGAAGTCAGTAGTAGTTTAGACTTCTACTTGAAAAGATTATACATGATTTCCAAAATGCTATATCTCCAATGAAACAGCTGAGTCAAAGAGTGCATCGCCTTGGTTATGTACAGGTGTGATCAAAATGCATGCCGACATCGAACATGTAGGAATGTAAATTAATTTCGTCAGTTTCACATATTTGAGAGAAGTAATTTGATCCGTTGATTGGCCAGTTTGACATATTGGTTAAGCCAATGGATTGTTTAAATTGGACCGACAGTATATATAATATAATTTTAAATTTAATAATATTAATTACTCATTCCGTCCTAATTTATTAGTCGCACTTTCATTTTCGGTCTGTTCCATTTATTAGTCATATTTTTTAAAATGATAAATTTTTTCACATTTATCAATAAAATATTAATTTCATTTCACTCACAAACATTAATTAATGTGTCATTTCATTTTGGGACTATTAAGTTGGGACGGAGGGAGTATATGTTATTTAATAGAAAGTTAAATTATCAATTATATTAATATATAAATTCTATATTATATTTATATTTTTTTGAATTGCAGCACTATAAATTAATATTTCTTTGTAGGAGAAGTGAATCACTTCACTTCTTTCTCATTTATCTCCAATGTGCGAAATATATTTTATGTTAATTATATTCTTTATATTTGACCAAACCAAACTATGTTAATATAATCTGGCGAGCTAATTTGAAATAGTTTAATTGTTCAATTTGGTTTACAAAATTCTCAAATCATATTTAATATCTAGACGCCATTTAGCCTGATTTTTACACCACCATATGGCCTTTTTATTTACAGCAAAATAGACAATATTTTTCGACATTCGCAAGACAACACCACAAATATTTACAAAAACATCCTCCAATTGTTGAAGTGGGCCGAGAAAAAACATATTGCCCATCGTAATAATGATGATAAAAAAAACACTTCACTTCAATGTGCGTGGGAATGAGAGAGAGATAAGTGTAACTACTCATCATTCACGAGTTGAAAATTAGAAATGAAGTTAACATTTTGCAAGATGGGAGCACTTGGCATGGAGTAATAACAGATAGGTATAAATCACAAAGCTTAAAGTAAAGATCAAAACTGAATTCATGTTAGTTTTCAAGTTGGAACAAACTAATCTAGCCACCTAGTAATGCCATCTTCACCCATGGCTGCAACAATCTCCACGCCAACCTCTAACACGGCCTGCATACCACAGTATTAACGCCACACTTCAGCAGGGAGATTACTCGTGCATATCAAGACTGATTGAAAATCTTTATAGTGAAAGTATGTATCAAGAAAAGCTTCGATGTGGAAAATTGTAGCGTCAAGCCTATTAGTGAACCATCACAATCCTATAGATATGTGCTCGATACACTCGTCTTCCAATATCTTCAACTATGGTTAGTCTTAGAACTAAGGCATCTCAAACATATATAAGTTATGTCTCACTATATGCATTTGGTACCTATGGTTCCATAGTTTAGGGATTTTGGTCGGTCGATAATAGGAACTTACCAGAGGATTTCTGCAGTTCACAAGCCTGCACTCTTCCAAAGAACCTTCAACCGTCCAACTCTCCCAAACATCAAAGTTATGACTAGCAAATACAAATTCCATTCGCCTGTTGATCTGTGCAAATAAAAAACAAAAGCTCAATATCATCACTGGTTCCACACTTGTTACCTGAATGTTTTTCAAGATAGATTCATCTCAAGAATGACAATCATCTGCTAATTTGATTAGGTAAAAGTAAAATAATAAAACAAATTTCAAGTATGTCCTAGTGAAGAGAACAGAAATCAAGTCTCGCTAATGATACAGGAGCCGTGATGTTTTTGTGTAAATCAATGTATCATCTTTCAGAAATAGGAATCAACCAGAATGCTTCAACAAGTACCAATGAAGTAAAAGCAGTGGTCACCAACTAATACAGAAGCAATAAATGAAAATCTCCACAATCAGCACAATGTTCAGAAATCTAACATAGACACTTCTTTTAAACCATCTCAAACCCCACACCCTACGTTTCACGGATCCCATGCGAACTACTCACAACAATGAGTTCTGTTCCACATTCATTCACATCTTCAATTTTTTCATATCAGTAATTCAATTAATAGATTAAAAATGGTTCAGCCCAACTAAATCTAATAATACCTGTAGCAACTTTCCCCCTGCAGTGAATGACCTAAAACCAAATGTATCCTGCAAAAAATAATTTATAAAGACTCAATTAACTTCTTAATTCCTATAAACATTTAAAATCCTAGGCATGCTTCAGTTAATTGAAGATCATCCACAGGCACAAGAAATTAAGAAGCTTCTTCAAAACCACACTGCATCGCACCTTGCTTCTAGAAACAACCAGGAATTGTGCTGCAGGGTCTCGTTTTGATACATTTGACAACGTGTCCAGAAACCAACCACCCCCTTGAACTCTTTGCCTTGAGACATGAAGTGTGGACTGATCTCTTGTGTGTAAAGCTATAATATGACCATCTTTGAGCAATTCGCCTGAATTTTTACCAAGTTTTATGCTTGATTTTAAGAGACTCGCAGAAGGTGATTTCTCTTTTGAATCAATTGATGTATTCTCATCAGGAGAAGCCGAACATGAACTAGTATTCAGCACCTGATCTGTGCTACTCATACTAGCATCATCTTCTACGTAAGAAATGCTTTCTTTTCCAGAGGTCAAAGCATCTGTTTTTGTTTTGTTATGACCATGCCTCTTTTTAGCTTTTTTGCTTGATCTGTTTCGCTTTACTTCAGATCTGTTGGATGCACTTTGAGACAAGACGGAGCCTTGATTCTGAGATGAGGTATCTTTAGTCTGGTTTTGAACCTTTCTCTGGGAGCTTTCAGCATGTAGCTCAATATCTTCAGTCACTCTGTCAGAGTGATGCGAGGTTTCATGCCTTTCATTTCCCACCTCCCTTTCCTCCATTTCTTCCTCATCGGATATAGCATCTTTAGGAATCACATTGTCAACAAAAAATTCCCGAAGTATGGTGATTGACTTCTCCCTTATCTCCATCCATACTTCTTCACTATAATCAGCACTCCGAGGAAGTATAAGGACATTGGGCATCTCCCTAACCTGAAATAGGCCAAAGTATGATCATTCTGGAATAGTTAGCAGAACTATGGTACTATGGAATATTGAGCCGTATTCCATTGTTTTGGAGTTATAATGATCAAATATATATTGCCTATCAGACCCACATAAATCAGTTGAGCGTCAAATTGCACTACCAGTAAACTACAGATTTTTTAGAACATGCATTTATCTCAGTCTATTTCCAGTAATCAATTTGCATAAGCCGTTGCTCGTACATCATGATATACTAGAACATCAAACAGTATAGCATACAAGATAAATTAAACTCAAGTAGGTGAAAAAGAGAAGATGACAGCGAAAAGGGTTAGATATCTTTTATAAGAAAGTAAGGTAAGCAAAAAGTATACAGCTTCAGGACAGATATTCATGAAAAAAAGAGTAAGGGATTCTTCAATTTACTTTTCTACATCACACTCATACCCTAAAACCATTAATCATACCCATGCTTCCATCCATTGGGGGCCTTCGGCACCATCTAGGGCACAGCCTCCAATTGTGCCATCAAGCAAAAATTGTTTTATAGTACAATCATCCAGCAACTGGCTACTACCAGTATTCACAAGAAATGCCCCTGCATAGTAGTATTATCCTCATAAGAAAGATGTCCCCAAATAAGCAAGCATTAAAACCAATCAATATTAGTAGCATGATTACCAGGCTTTATGTGCTGAAGACAATCTGCATTGATAATTTGAATTGTTTCATCACTCAGAGCACAGTGCAGTGATATAACATCACTAGCAGCAAGCAAGTCATTAAGTGTATCCATTCTTCTAGCAGCAGGTGGGAATGCCATGGAAGACCTACTTACTTTATTATTTCCCTGCATAAAGATGTCACAGGAAAAACTTAATTCTGAAGGGTTGATAAAAAACAATCTTGCAAATAAAATGGTAGAAATTGCCTCGAATCAGATTTTAATTAGCAAAAACTCAATTACAAGAACATATATAACAAATGAGCAAACATGTAGCATTCCCCGCTTCCAGTTATCTACACTCACTTTCCACAACCGATGCACCATGTAAAAATGATCGTAGGTTACAAAAAATCAGAACATATGGTCCTTTTTTTTCCAATGCCGAAGTCTATACTTTTACTTAACAAGAAAGGCACGCATCAAAATCAATCTATGGAAGTAGCAAACTACACAAGTATCACTATATGTTCCAGCAACAATAACCACGATCAAAGATTGAACACCAACATAGATTCTTACAATCTTTGCTAATCATAAACAGACAAAATCCAGACCTATATATTCAGTTAAAATAAAAACTACCATCAAATTCAGCACAACATATAAACATCCGAGCCAGATAATAGTACCATAGCCAATTAGGCATAACTTGATCAAAGTAGACAAGCATCATTAGAATATAACTAACAAGATTAAATAAAAACTCTAATCGCCAATAATATATATATAATGATACATCTGATCATACTCAACTATGTTACCAAACCTTCAGCAAATCGAAGTAGAGCACGCTCATCTTAAACGCCAAGCTCTTGCAAGCCAACGACGTCGCCGAAGCCGACCTCCCCACAATGCCTAACACAAGTCCCTGGCAGCGCCGCATTCCACGGCACAGCGGCTGCACCGAGCCAAGCCATCCCGCGGACGAGAGCGCGTGCCTCGACAGGAGATGCGTGCGCCTGAGCAAACCCAAAACGAGCGCCATAACAGTGTCCGCCACTTCCTCCGCCCGGCTGACGTCGACGTGCACCAGCCGGTTCAGGCCGAGCTCAGCGGCCAGCGCCGAGTCCACGGCGCGGTCGGACGAGCCGAGGCAGAGGATCAGCTGCCAGGGGCGGAGCCGGCGCTGCGCGGCGCGGGGGAGGAACGCGAGGGAGTGGATGAGCACTGCGGCGGCGGAGTCGATCCGAGAGTCGGCGAGGCGGCTGAGCGGCACGTGCTCGACGAGGGCGACGCCGGACAGGCATTCCTGTTCGACGGCAGTGTCCTCGATGCAATTGAGCGTGACTACCAGGGGCAAGTGGTGAGATTGAGGAGCATCGCTGCTGCGCGGAGGCATTGGTGGAGGAGATCCAGATGAAGACGGCGGTTGGATGCGCACGCGCTCACACCATCAACTGCTGCGAGAATTCAAAGAGGAGGAAGGAGGAGGAGGGGCAGGCATCTCGATGAGTGTTTTTGCAGAGTGTGGGCCCCTGGGAGTTGGGTGGGGCCAATCACGCGCACTTCAGATATTTCTATTTTTATTTGCGGCAAATGCCCCTACTCTCCCTACAATTTGCAAATTTGAATTCAAATTGAATTTATATTGAATATACTTTTTAGTTTATGAATTTAATCAAAATTTCTTTTATGTTTTTTTTTAATTTAAAGTTAATATATTTGTGAGAAAATAATAATAAGTTTTATGTTAAATAGTACTCCTCCGTCCCGTTGAAGTAGTCCCATTTCCCATTTTTGTTTGTCCCATAAATTAGTCTCACTTTCCTAAAATAGCAAACTTTTTCACACTCACCAATAAAATATTAATTCCACTACACTCACAACTCTTAATCTCCGTGCCGAAAAGAAAAGGGACTACTCGTTTGGGACGGAGGGAGTATATTTATGTACTCAAATTCACTAATTATATAATTAACGGAGTTAATCAAATAATGATCATACTTAGTATTTTTAAATTATAAAAATGTGAATTTAACAAAGTTAACAACTTTATATTTTTACTTAATGTAGTTAGAAAATTTAAAGACTAGTTAAATAATGTAGTTAGAAAATTTAATGACTAGTTAAATAATATAGTGTGTAAATTTGATTCATTTAATTATCAAATTTGAGTTATTTTATTTTTCAAATCAAAATTTAATTAATTCGCCGATATTTTTTGTTCGTTCTTGTGTCTTTTCTTATTTCACTTTTATTTATGGATCCAAAGAGTTTTGTATTGAAATATTATTTTCAAAAAAAGCGTTTAAGAATTATTGGAGTTATTTACTGAAAGTCGATGTTAGTTATTCTACACTTTATGCTCAATAATAATAATAATAATAATAATGCTCGAATCGACAAATATAAATAATATTCATAACAATTGGATGGTATTAAGTAAAAATGACTAACATTGGTATACGAAGACGAGTAATAATGAAGTATTAATTATTTAATTTATAAGAATGAAGTTATACTAATTACCTTTATATATATTATGTGCAGCATAAGATATAATCTTTCATTAACACTAAACATTTGATTCATTTGTCTTAAATTAATCACATATTTATTTCTTAAATAAACTCTAGAATTAAAAATAAAACTTAGGGGCAATGAAAGTTAACCATAATGATTAAAGAATAAACTCAATAAACCATAAACATTGAACATAAATGCTAGAAACCTTCAGGTAAAGAATCAAACGGCAACAAATCAACCCCTAATTATCACAATATTAAAAAAGAAATCAAGAGTTAGAGATTAAATGATTTAGGGTTCCACAAATTTATCATCTGAAATGGAAAAAATCTGATTTCTTAGTCAACTGAAAAGCATGAAAAATAGTCTACAACAGGAATAAGCTCTAGAAGACCTCTCAATGGGTGCATCTTACCTTATGCAGGCACTAAAACATCCTCCTTGCACATCTTTTATTTAGCAGAACTTTACTATCAACATGCAGGCAACGCAGGACAACTTTTCCGATGATCGATGGCGGCTTCTCATTCGTTGCCAGTTGCATCTTCTGGTTGGCCAGTGTGTCCATCTGTATCCAGATTAATGATGGTTAATTGCTTTTGGGATGGATGCAAGATCATCGGATTGATGTATATATGTTTGATCTCTTATTTCATTATCAATTTATTCAAACACTAAGTAGGAAAAAAACTAAAATAAAAAACTGATGAGATTCTTGAAACTATAGTTATGCATACCTTCACCCTCTGATGGCGCATAGGGAGATTTGCGGTAACGTGTTTGTTGTTGAGTTGGCTAAAACACACCCCCACATAAAAGGCAAGAGAAATATTGTGTAAGCAGAGATGCAAGGTCTCAATGGTAAGAATGCTAATCATTTCATAACCCTCACTAAATATATTGAGCCGAGCAACAGCGTTTTTATATATTACTGCCTCTGGTAACTACCTGTAGCTTTGGCCGGAGAGCCTCCAGTGGTCCTTTGGGCTTCTGTCCACCTTGCTGTGGACATAAAAATGCACAGATATTAAGTGCAACTTTCAAGCATCGTGTTCAGACTAAGGGATGCAAATACAAAGGCAATACCTTTCCCAAAGCCCAATCAGCAGAGTCAAAATATGCACGTTCATGATCCTGAAATTTATAAAAGTTATCAAAGTATTTTGAAGATTTGTAATTAAGGTATGAAAGAAGCCTGTGATCGACTGATAGTACCTTAGAAATCAATGGTTGTTTCTTGGGCATTAATCCACCGTATTTTTTCTTTACAGATGCCTCCTGCAAGAAGAAGTATTTGTTTGAATAAATACAGTTACATACATTTTAAAACTATCAAATATGGAAGATGATCTGAACACAACTTCCTGCTGTGGTGATGGCATTGCCTTGTCTGCATCCTCCATAACTACTTCTGGATGATCTTTGATTTCCTTGGTGCCTGACATATTCTCCCCAGCACCAGCTAACAAGAAAAAACTGCAGTATGTAGCACTACGAAATGTCTCATAACATTGCCAAAGAAATTCCGCTATCAGTAACAGAAACAAAAGGTTAAACATTCCAACCATGCCTCTAAAAGTAAAGAAATGAAATCATCCTTACACTCTAGTAAAAAAAAAATAAACAGCTCGATGTTTTACTCAATGCTCGACTACAAAACTCTATTGATTGAATTCATTGAATAAGTCCAGTTAACATATTCAGTCCTAAGTTGAGTTATACTTTCTTCAAGGTACATGGCAATAATGCAGCACGACCCTACACTTATCAAACAAGAAATCCGAATAGGTCACATCATTTTGATGATCATTTATAGAAATCATTTCCCTCAATATTTAGAAACTCTAAACTAATCCTAAGCTATATAATTACTTCAACATAGAAAAGAAAGAAAGAAAAACATTGACAAATTTGAATGATAAAAAATCCAGACGACTACAGAGAAGAACAGTCACATAAATTAATCACACACAACAGCAGCAGCCAACTCATACATAACTTCAATTACAGCAGAATCAGCCGTGTAAACCGAAACACGAGTCAAACCATGAAAATAGAAATGTGGAACTTCAACATCATAATTACGACAAGACGCATCTGGTGAAATTCAAAACTCCTAATTCATTTCGACAGATATCCGATCACCTATATCGCGACAGATCTCAGCATAAATCTACTCTAGCACGCCGGAAAACACACAAGTGATAGCGAAGAACCGCAAATGATTATAAGAAACTACATCTCAATCGACGGCACAGATTAATTAGGAATTCACACACCGCATGGTTAGAGAATCAACCAGAAGCAGAGAGGGATGGATACCTGAGAAGGATTACGAATTCGAGTGTGCGACCACTGCAGATCGGTTGTGTCCGAATCTCTATAGAGAGAGAATGAAGGATAGAGAGAGGTGGAAGAGAAGAGAAGAGAGGGGGAAATATTAATATTATTTAATTAATTATAATGTTGATTAAATATAATTTGATAAAAAAAAAATTAATGTGCCCATTATTTGAAACATAGGTTTTCGAATTGAATCTTTATAACTCAATATTTCTTTCATTTTTACTTGCCACTGCGGTAATTAATAATTTTCTAATAGGTTTTTATGAAAAATTTGCTCATGCTTATAATATATTTGAGAAAATTAGAACAGATTATAATATAATTGATACTTTTTCATGCAAAATATATTTATGTCATCTCATTATTTACATAAATAATTAGATCAATATTCAAATTCACCAAACTAGCCTAAAGATATATAAAATCATTATTTGCTACTCATTAATTTAAAATGATCAATAAATGTAATAAATTTTGATCAGTTTAATCTTAAAGCATTATTAATTAAATCTAAATTATAGTTATACCGAGTAATTTGATCGATATACTAAATTATATTTGTAGGCACGATGCACGAGGAAATTAGTTCATGGCCCAGAAAAATGTGTGTATTAGGCCCATAAATAATACTCCTTCTGTCACAAGGGAATTGTCCCTTTGGGACATGGCACAATAATCAATATAGTGGAATGTAGTAGAGATAGATAAATTATTATTTTATTAGTTAGTGTGTAAAAACTTTCCATTTTAGGTAAAGGGACAATTCGTGTGGGACGGACAAAAAAGGAAAGAGGAACCATTCGTGTGGGACGGAAGGAGTAATAATATTGATTTGATATAAGATAAGATATAGGCCGGCTATATTTTATATTTCTCTCCGACCACATTAAAACATGCCATTTCAATGTCACATTTATTTCAAAATAGATCTTCTTCCACCAATAGTTTCTAATTTTGTAATTACACTAAATGATCACTGCTTCTTTCCTTATTTCTTTATGAGTATCTCACTAAATAATACTCTAGCTCTGTCCCGCTTAAATAAACACTTTTTATTTTGATACATTAATTTCGGAGTTAGTATTTAGTAGTTAATTATGGTTAATAATAAAATTGGCAATTAATCATAATTAGCAACTAAATACTAACTCCGAAATTAATGTATCAAAATGAAAATGGTCTATTTAAGCGGGACGGAGGGAGTATAATTTATATTTTAATTTAGGGTGTGTTTTGATTTTTAACGTGTTAATAAAATAAATGTTTAATTAAAAGCATAAATTGCATGTATTATTTTAAATCTAATATAAATTATTACTATTTCTAAATAAATATCTGTTGAGCCTCGAACATAAGTACGCGACGAACTTATGTGCGACGGTATGAGTCCGATGATCTTGTGAGTCTGACGATTCCATACGACGGTGTATGATTGACGAGCTGGATGGAATGGACGGTCGAGCTTCAACGGCTGTTGAAGTGCCTGAATGCGAAGGGTTTAGGAGCGTTAAAAAGTTAATGTTATTTAGAGTCTTGTAACCATTTTTTGTGTCTTTTCATGTGTCCCTCAGTTGTATCATAATAAAAAGGGGAAAGGAGCAAGAAAAAAGACACAGTACCTTCTTGAGAACCCAAAAATAAGAATTTCTCCTACATCTTTCTACATTATTTTCTTTCACAAAATATACCAGCACAATTTCATAACTCAACAATATCCAAATTATTTTAAAACAAATGTACAACAGTTTTTTTAGCAAGAGAAAGTTGGCTGCATAACTCTGTTAAATTAATAATTAGGTGAAGTTGTTACAGTATTTTACATCAATTGGAAACTTCGGCGTATATTAACTTATAATGGTGAAAGTTCTACCTCCTTACAAGTTAATTTCATAGGATAAAAACGAGATCTTAACATGACATCAGAGTTGGCTCAGTTCGATGATGAATACATAAAACCTCCACCGTGCAAGTGATGGAGTGTTAAAACATCCCAATGATGGGATACCACCAAACTCCACGATACAAGTAAGAGATATGTATTAAAGTATACTACATCGACTAGAGATTTAGGATTCTTAACAAAAACAACTTTAAAAAATGAGTTTGGATAAGTTCAATCAATTTCTCAATCACTAAAAAAAAGCTAATTTAATATGTATATTTTATAACATAATTGATTTGTTAGATAATAAATTAATTAGATTGAATTCCTTTAAACACCCCACCACGATCCTTATTTTCCTCATAAAAAATATAATGGACAAAATCGATTTTTTAATTAATAACTATTACAACCACATATCATTTGAATTTATAATTTTTTTTCTAGTGATGTATTAATTTTAAATTCACACAATTCTATATTTATAGAAAAAATCAAACTAATAAATTTTCAAGTAAAATGCTTTTATTACTATACCTGAACAAGATTTTTGAATTCATAGTTGATAATAAGAGTTGTAAAATATATAAATTCTAGATCATTATAGATTGTAATTATGAAAATTAATTTATAATAAATGATATAAGAGTCAATCTATCCACGATTCATTTTGATTTAAATTCTGTATTAATTCATGAAATCATATTGTCAAATTTTCAATTACGACTAATTTATTTGATTTATAAAAAATATTTCTGATACGGATATCTTTATATATTAAGATTTTTCCAAAAACACTACTTTCCTCGTATTAACTATATAATTCATTCCATTATTTTAGAGTATTTTAATTATATGGTATAATTTTAATATTTATTATTATTATTATTATTTTATATTACTTTATAATTAAATTCTTCAATAATTTTGAAAAATAAAAATAATTAAATATTTAAAATCTAAAAAAACGAGAATGTTTAACCGGTTATTATTATTAAAAAAAGATTAATTATTTTCATATTTTTACTAAATAAATGTAGTATTGGAAACCTTTTCAAATATATGATTTTTGCATGAGTGAGACATTTTAGTGTATTTGTTTCCTAATATATTTTACATTGAGTGTATTTATTTTAAATATACTTCATATATGTAAATAATGCATTTAAATTTAATGAATGATGCATTTATACAAATATAAAATAATCATTCATTACATTAAAATAAATAATTTAAATAAATAAATATAAATAAAGGGAGTGACTCACATACTAAAAATTAGTTTGTGCTAAATAGGAATGAATCTACACCATTCATCTAAAAAATTCAAAGGTTGAGATTAAAACATTTTCCCAGATTTTTATGCTTTTTTGCTTTATAAATTATGCTTAATCGAATTAAGCATGATTTATAAAGCAAGTAAGCACGAACGGAAATTATGCTTAATTTTTTAATTTTTATGATTTAATCTCAACCATTGATGCTATCAATCCAAGGGCTGAGATTCATTCCTATTTAGCACAAATTTTAATTTTAGCACTTGAGTGAATCTCTATAAATAAATAAATATTCCAATCCGAAACAAACAATCATGAAACCATTTCTTATAATTTTTTTGTCTTTTCCGAATAAATTTTTATGTACAAAAATGAGGAATAAAATAATGTTTTAAAATACATTTAAAAGCAAGAATCAATATTTTGTGAGTGATGTCTCATTCCGTTAAAGAGAAGCGTGCACTGCTTCTCATTCTCTATATACATACACTTCTACGTGTAGCTGTGGAGTAGAGAGAGAGAGAGAAGGAGGAGGTAGGCTGCCATTTTCTCTCTCTTTCATGATCTTCAATTCTTCAGTGCGCTGTGGGAGTTTTACTTTTCATTTTTATATTCATGTTTGGCAATTCACCATGGTTTTGTGTATAAATAGGCCATGATTCCTGTATGATAGCTTTTCCTCTACTTTCCTGTTTCATCTCTCTCTGCTTTCCTTCTCCTTTATCTGAACAGCAACTGCATTTTCAGGAAGAGTCAGATTTTCTGAGTTGCTGGCAATTCCGGTTGGAAATGAAGGTCCGCTTCCTGATTTTCTCATTATTCCTGCTAGATGATGGTGGTTTTGGAGATGAATCGTCTCTGTTTCTTTGCTTGCAGCTCATTTTGATCGTATATTGGGTTTATTTATCTATGTTCTACTTTTTTGTTTGAGTGTTTGCTTCGGTTGGATCTGATTCATCTGAAAGGATGTCGGTTGTTGAAAATGGATCGTGAATTTCAATGTATTATTGCTGGGTTCTTCATTTTGTAGTGATCATTGTGGATTTAGCCCTTTTTTCCTGCTTGATATGAATTGAAATTTCCCCCTTTTTGCGGTTTGATCTGCAGAAGTTTGTGTTGAATTTGGATTTGCAAAATGACAAAGATATGCAGAGGAGGGCATTGAAGACGGTCTCAACTCTTTCTGGTAAGGTTTCTTTACATCCAAGGACAGTGGTTGTGAGTTGAAAAGGAAAAGAAACAAATAAAGATAAATCAAAATGGTAGGTTTGTAGGTGGAAAACTTAGAGAATGGCATTGGTTGGTTATTGTTGGTGGTGGTTCCCCCCCCCCCCCTATACTAGGTTGGCCTAATTTGTAGAGTTGATTACCATGATGTCTTATAAGTGTTTACTGCTTTTTAGCCACTCATTCATCTAGTTAGCTATTCGAATGTGTGGAGCTTGGGTGTGATCAACGCGTGCTGATTCTTGCTAAACTTGTTGTGTGGGGAAGGGTATTGTGATCACCAACATATGCATCTTAACTCTGAAGATTTGGAAGATTTTCAAGAATCAAAACTTCTTGTGGGGAAGGGGATTGTGAGTCTTGACCACTAGCTAGCTTCTTGCATCCTCAATGTGTTAATCCAATTGTGTTAATATGGATAAGTTTGAAAATTTTTCTAATTGTTACCTACTAAATTAGCAATGTATTGATTGACTCTAACTAATATTTAAGTGGGAGATTTCATTAGTCCAAAAATCTCCATGATTGCATCCAATTAGTTCAGCTATCTTGTCATCTCTTTTTACCCATCTTTGAAATATTTTTTTGTTTCACCATAGTTTCATCAACAACTCTAGAAATGCTGTTGCTTTTCCTGTTCCATTTGTGTTATTTGGTATAATCACAATCAAAAAGGTAGGATTCATGTGAAACTCATCTCTTTTTGTTGTAGGAATTGATGAAATCTCCATAGACCTCAAAGGGAAGAAGCTAACAGTGATCGGAACAGTTGATCCAGTAACCGTGGTTAGCAAACTGCGCAAAAAGAGCTGGCCCGCACACATCATCTCAGTCGGGCCAGCCAAGGAGCCGGAGAAGAAAGAGGAGCCGAAGAAGGAGGAAGCAAAGAAAGAGGAAGGGAACAAGGAAGAGCCAAAGAAGGAGGAAGCAAAGGATCAGGATCCCAAGAAAGAGGAAGCAAAGAAGGAAGAAGCAAAGAAAGAAGATGCCAAAAAGGAGGAGGAGAAGAAGCCGGAGCCCGAGCTCGTGGTGGGGACAGCAATGCAGTATAGGCCATACCGGCCGTACTACCCGCCGATGACCACCTACTACCCGGTGCACCACAGCATGGAGGAGAACCCCAATGCCTGCATTATATGCTAAAGTAATCTCTACTTATTTTTACTCATTGCCATCGGTTTAGCATAGAAATGAAGGTGAATTCTTGCTGGTTTTGTACATATATGAAGTTATTGATAATAATTTTGGTCATCAATTTTGTTTTTTGTCTGAATATGTATGTACTAGTATAATTTTGTTGATGGCAAGTTGTAGAGGTCGGTTTCCATTGCTGCAAAGCTTTGCTGGAAAGGTGCATTTGTGTAGTAGACTTTTATATGTATGGACAAAAGGTTTGAAGTGGCGACCAAATGGGGGGGCGGAAATCGATGTATATATGTAAGAGAGTGAATGTGGTGTTTAAAATACTCACTTTTGGTTGAATGTGAATGAATTCAGACTTTTTATTTACACTAAATTAATGGTTCAAATTAAAAGTTATTTACAATTTTCTTTTTATATATTATGTTTAAATGAAAAATTAATTGACCAATAAAATTATTAATTTCCCTTTATCCCTTTTTATTTGGATTTTGTGCTATAACAACAAACAAGACTAATAACGTGGGACTGACAAAGTATATATTATGCTTAGATAAATTACATTTATTTTTTATAATTAATAATTGTATTATTTTAACTATTGATGTGATTTAATAGGTTTAAAGGCTCTGATTCATCCATGTTTAACATATATTTCCTTTTTTGCACTAAATCTTAGCTCTCGCTCTATAAGCATGCGCATGTTGGAATATGACCTATGTTTTTTTTTTTAATATATATGCATTTATCTATATTCAGTTACTCACACACTTAATTGTCCACGAAAAATTTCGAATTCATGATCTCTAGGTCATAGACAAGGCTCTCTAACCACTGCATCTCGAGTCCGAAACTACTTTTTTGCCCTCATTTTCATGCATTCTGTGGTAGATTCCTTCATTGCAAATAATGCTGTATTTCTTACATCATCACAGCCCACACTCCATTTGGGAAGTTGATGTCTTTTAGTTGAGAAAAATGGTCCTGTGAATCTAGGACTATCCCATTGAAGCTTGTCCAATATTTCAAGATGTGGAAGATACGTTATTGCAAGTTGTGTCAATCTATGCATATATATGTGTGTCCTAATGTGTGTGTATGTGTGTGTGGTGACTAGATTCAATTATTTGTGCTGGACCATCATCCCTTGAAGCAACCATTGCGGCGGCTTTCTTGATTTGCAGTTGTAGGATTTTGACTATATAGGGACACTAGATATCCTTGCAGATTGCCTACCCTTTTTATCTTTTCATTTTTTCTTTTTCTTACAATTATTCAAACATTACTTCAAGCTTTGAGTTACAAATACATTTTGACGTTCCCTCAAACACTGAGATACAAGGACATTTTCCGTGGCCATCCCTCGAGCTATAAGGATCATAATCCCACTTCCCTCGAGCTGAGTTTCGATTGAAGACAGGGGCAAATGTAGAACTCGAGTATTATGGGGGCTCGATAGTAATTTTGTGGAGTCGATACTTTACAATTTTATTTTTTTTATAAAAAAATATATGTATGTATAAAAAAAATCAAAACGCCGTGGGGCAGCCAACCTTGTCAGCCTGTACATAGTGTCGTCCCTGATTGAGGGGCTCCGATATATGCACCAAAATCCATCACCTCGATATTAATATAATATTATTTGCTTTGAACATTACAAGTCCTCATATCTTTTGTATTTTATATACAAAATTGAAATATGATATAATTTTAACTATACTTAATTTGGTGATGTATATTAACTTGATAATACACTTATATCTTTTATATAATATTTTCGTGCACATACAAGTGAAATACTAATAATTAATGATGTCTAAAAAGTGGAAAGTTTAGTAATCAAATTCATAGTTTTTTTAAAAGCTAAATTAGACAAGGGATGAGTAAGAAATTGGAAATCAAACTAAATAATTTTTTTGGTGTTTTTAGTTCGACTTTATATTATTTTTATTTTTAACTAGACTTCTTATCACCAACTCTAATTTTTATTTTTATTTTGGATATAGAATAAGTGATGTCCTTCTATGATTTGTGATCTTTTTCTATTTCATTTTTCTTTTTTTGGCAAAAATCCAACAATATGTCACTTCAAAAAAAAAAAATACTCCCTCTTCTCCCATGAAATTAGTCTAATTTAGTTTCAATAATAATTTATTAGTGTGAGTGGAATATTTTTACATTTTTATAATAAAACTATTATACAGGACAAAAAAAATGGAAAATTTTACTCCTTCCGTCCCGAGTTATTAGTCTCATATTCCTTTTTCGTCCGTCCCAACTTATTAGTCTCATTTCCTAAAATGGAAAAAAATCTCCTCACACCAATAAAATATTAATTCCACTACACTCACAAACATTAGTAACTGTGCCAAAAGCAAATGAGACTAATAACTCGGGACGGATGGAGTACTAATTTCATGGGACAGAGAGAGTAAAAAAATTTGATGGATTGCTTTTACATCGAGCGCAGAATCTTAATTCTAAGTTCAATATCGAAAAACTGAATGCTCACCCTGATAAGAGTTGCATTTTTCTAAACCAACAAGATTTGATAGCACAGTTGGTTTAAAGAAATCATACCTAATTTGAAAGTTAAAAGGTTTAGAAATAGGAACAAGGTAGGATGGGGTTCACACAAAAAATGGGTGGTTTGTGTAAGAAATACAAAAAATGGTCGGTTGAGTAGGGTATGGATGTGGTTGAAATTGAAATTGAATCCTATTTTTTTCAAAATTTTCATCTCAAAATAAATTGAATGTGACTCATGATGATATGATTTCTTTCATTCAAGAGGGACAGCCATCTCGTGCTACCATGTCATCAATGATAACGACATAAAGTGAAATACATCGATTCAAGAATCGAGTTATCATTTTGACGAGTTAGATTATACTCGAGTCCCAATTTATTAATCCAATTTACCTTTTTTGTTTGTCCAACTTATTAGTCCCTTTTTTTAAAATGACAAATTTTTTTACACTTATCAATAAAATATTAATTTCACTACACTTAAAAATATTTTCGGGACTAATAATTAGGGACGGAGGGAGTAGAAGATTCGTATGTATAAATTTTTTTAAAGATAATTCGATTTAATAAAAAGAATATTACATCAAATATACACATCTCAAGTTTTTTTTTTTTTTTCACCACTAAACTCGAAATAAAGGATGAGTATAGTTATTTTATTAAAGTGAAACATTAGCTTAAGTTTCAAGAAAAAAAAAATTAGTTTCAGACAAAAATAATTGATTCTAAAATGAATAGTTGAGAAGAGTTTTTATTTCTCAAACATTCTCTTCGCGAAGCTTCTCCCTATTAATGTGTGGGGGACGAAAAACTCATTTCAAACATTTATTTTTAGATTTAAACTATTGAAATTGAGAAGAATATTCCAAATCAAGGACAAATTCTCTCCAAATTTAATTTATTATTACTCAATTCAAAAAATAAATAATAACAATCACTATAAATAGAGATGTTAATTTAATCCAAAATCCGAATCAAAATACGGATTATGATTAAAAAAATTTAGTCTGATTTGATCTTAAGGCTGTGACTTTATCACAAGGTCAGCTGAAAAACAAAATTATTAAAAAATTTAAAAAACTTTATTTTATTGAGACAAGACGTGCCCTACTGCAATTTAAGTCCCTATGCCGATCTCTTTCAACCTTAATACTTTTCTAGTAATTATTATATTTTAATATAATTTAGATTTTATATATTAAAAATAATTAATAAAAAAATCTTAGAAGAAATTTATTTCTCATCGTAGTGTTGTATTTATACTTTTGGCAATTTATATTTTATTTTGTTTTATGTATCCAAATTTTTTTTACCAAATAAATTATGAATTATTGTGCATAATATTTTATTAATTATAATTATGAATTTAATTTCTTATATTGTATTAAAATAGAAAAAAATTAATATTTTAATAAAATAGTAAAAGTTGAGTCGGATCACTGATGGGAAGGTAAAAAATATTAGAAGGTAGGTTGTGTAGTGGATTTAAAAAAAATAAATATTTTAATAAATAGTTAGATCATAGTTGGTGACTGATGAAGATAGTCTAACCAAATAACCCGCAATTCGATAGGACTAAAAACCGATGAGTTGACCCAATTGACATTCCAAACTACAAGCATACATTAAGGCTTGAGCAAACTCTGTTTTTGGAAGTGGCTGTAGGATGAAAGATTTTCATTATCCATCTTATCGTATGTCGACAAGAGAGAGATGCATGGTACAATTTAAAGCTCGATTATCATAACAAAAAGAGACCATGCAAATAAATACTTTCATCCTTGCTGTTTTAATCATTCACCACTCCTTCGAAAGAAATGCTCAATCTGCAGGACTCCCTGCCCTTGCAACTTATTTGGTTTGGAATTTTGTTTGCATTTTTTTGTGCTAGAGTTAGTATCATTAGCATCCTGCAAAACAATACAATAGGATCACCACAAATGAATCAATGAGTTGTGATGTAAATCAATGGAATAAATGAGTGAGATAATAAGTTGCACTCCCTCCATCCGTACCAATTGTCACATTTTTTTGGGCACGAAAATTAAGAGTTGTGAGTGTAGAATAAGTTAATAGGATTAATATTTTATTGTTGAGTGTGAAAAAGTTGTTATTCTTTAAAATGTGACAGTTCAGTTGAAACGGCCGATTTCGTAATTATGACAATTCAAGTGGAACAGATAGAGTATATTTTTTATAATTTTGATGAGTGGAGGGACTCACCGGTGATGACTGATGCAGAGATCTAATTGCTTTGATTCGGCCACCTCTGCCATCAGCTCCAACAGTGATCAAGTCACCTAATCTTGCTGCATTTGATCCTTGGTTTTGAGCTTTCTTGCACCATTTCCCCAAGTGCCAGTTGGTTCCATCCGGGCCGAGTAAACCGCCGGAGAAGCATTGGCCACCTATTGATGATTCAAGTGCAAGATCAAGATAGGATGAATCAAAACTTGGTTTAATCAACAATTAGCTATGATGAGTGCCGTAACAAGAATGTAATCGGATTTACCAGGTTTAGATACTGAAATCGATGAACTAGTCTCATTTCCAGTGTGTAGTGAAGTTTCAACTGGATTAGTGTTACCAAAGCATATCACCTCATCATCCATGTTAGAAATAACTTCATCAGCTTGATTTCTCTTCCTCCCACTTCTCATAGACCAAGAGCATAACCCTCCATCTACATCATCTGGTTTTACTATCTTAGCATCATTTTTTCCATTCAAACATGAAAATGGTTTTGGATCACGGTGTTCCTCAACTACATTATCCTTATCTTCATTTGCTAAGGAAGGGCCTCTGACCTTTTTTTCATTCTGGTCATGAGTGAAACCAGGCAACTTATCATTCATTGTGCTTTTCCCACTCTTAGACTTGGGCAGCTCTTCTTTCCCTGAACAAAATGACATATCTGGAATACTTCTACTGTCATCTAAAGTTGAAGTCCTCTTGGGTTTTGTATTAAGATCTTTCAGTACTCTCAGAGCTTCATTCTCTTTTATTTCGGCTGCAGTTGCAAGTTCTCGGACCTTTAACTGAATAAAATTTGGGTATTAGTTTGTTTTCACTAGTCTGAATTAAGTTTATCTGTAGGGATTTGACTTCAACATACCTTCAGCTTCTTGATTTTTTTATTAGCATTCTCAAGTTCTTCACAGTACCGGGCCTCCCGTCTTCCTAAATCATTACATTTGGCCAACAGTTCTTTGTAACTCCTGCACGACATATTCAAATGCTTATTAGGAGAGAGAACCAAAACGATGACAGAGATCAGATTAGTTGCATGCAATAAACTTCCAATTGTAGAACCAATCAATTAAATATAGCCTTCAAGAAGCAGAAAAATTGGAATAAGACAGGAAGGAATGCACTTCACACTCTAAAGCTAAAAGTATCTGACTTTTTTACTCAATAACGGAGTTCAGCTCCAAGGATTCTGAAAAAGTCATGCGATGGCTAGAGGTCTGCCAAATAATAAATTATTAAAATATCATTCATGAAAAAACTCTGAAACAACACAACTCAGTTTTAACTGAAACTAGCCAATCTTCATCTCTTGTACAAATAGAAGTAAGAACAGCCATACTTAAGTATGCAGAAAAGGTGACAAATTTAATCCTACTAAAATCAGATGCCCGAAGCATCCATTTGGAGACGTAAAAATATGAATCCGAAATATATGTTAAAGATGTTTAAATCAGATACATAGAGGCACTGCAAAATTATAAATAACCTGACCTTTTATGGGTGTCCAAAGATTTTATCAGAAGATGATTTCCTTCTCTGCTGCCAGTATCACTGCCTAATGAAGCAAGTTTCATCGCTTCATCTTCCTTCAAGTCCATATCATAGGCCCTGTAAGAAAAACAAAACAATAAATAAATAAGCAACAAGGGCTTTTTTTTTTTGGGGGGGGGGGGGGGGGGCGGGGGAATGAAGCATGCAAAAATTGCGAATACAACACAAGCTTTTCATACAGTCTATATGTCGCAAGTTCCCTGGCCAAAGCAAGATTTTTCTCTTTATATCTCATGCATTCCAAAGTAGATCTGTCAAGCTCCTGCAGAATGATCCACAGACTTAAAAAACTATTATTACATCCAGAATCTGAAGGAGCAAGTGCTGGTCATTGTGTGGGCAAACAATGTGTTAAGAGTGAGAGACATCATCGTCCATTTTCCTACAAGTATGTCACATTTCGATGGTGCAGAAACATAATGCTTACCTCCGATTTCACACGAAGCAACTGCTTACTGGTTGCAGTCTGAATTAAAGCTTCATTTTTCAGAGCCACCTCAGCTTTTAATTGATCATTGCACAAGACCAGCTGCATAAAACTACAGGATTAGATGGGCTATAAATAATGTATATACTTTGCAGGAAATAAAAAGATATCAGATTCCACATTTCATGAATACTACCAGAAGGCGGGTTTTCTTTTCTTTATGCTGCAGCGAGAATGGTGTACAAAGAAGGGGCTTTTTTCCTTAGAATGTAGAAAATGAACATTCCAAACCACTAAATAAATCCTTGATTTACCATCATTCCAACAGCCCAATTAATAAAATACACATTGGAGGTGAAGCAAGAAAAACAATTTAATGACCACTACTATGCGCTAGAGTAAGATTTCCGCTAATGACTTTTTAACAAAGCATAGCGAGACTACCTTATCCTTAACTCTATGAAGATAATCGCAACTGACGTTCAAGGAATTACCTCATTTTTAACTTCATTGAATTCTTTTTGTCGTTGCTCTAAAGATGAAGTAATAGCGGCAACTTTCCCCTCCAATCTGTTAACCTCGTTCCGTAATTCCTTGGGATTATCATCGTAATCGCGTGGCTTTTGAGAACAACAATCATTTTGATCACCAACTGACTGGAAATAAAGTCGCCCCACATTCTTATTGTTGCAGGCTTGCTTGCAAATTGGACAACTCCTCTTCTTCACATTGGGACAGTATTCAAACCATTGTTGCAGGCTATAGATTTAAGTAAATACAAGATGTCAAGTTCACCAATATGTCAAATATAGGACCTAATTCTCATTCATTCATTAATAATCAGTATGTTCCCTCTATTCATATGCATCAACTCGTTGCTTTGCTTCCAGAATATAGGAGTAAACTTTCAAAAGATTAAGTGCACATGAAATTGATGAATGCATGTTAGAAAGTGTGTTGCGATTCATAACATCTTAGTGGGTGAACGAAACATATCAAAATCGATAGAAACACTAATGCAAAGTTCTTAATTATTTGAATAGCATTTCAAGTAAAATGTCTGCTTATAACACAATAGCAACAATTAACAACTAACGAATACAATAAAATTTCACTGCTCCTAATCGTAGTACAAGTCTCGTCCTCGCTAAATTCGTATCAAAATTTTCCCGTGAAAAAAAAAAAAAAGCAACCGAATTAATATCAGTATAATTTTCTCCTCGGAATGAAATAATCCAAAAACAACTGACCAGAGTTCATGGAATACGTGGCCGCAGACGGAGATTGATTGAAGATCTTCAACTAAGGGTTTCAGTTCTTCGAAGCAGATTGAACATATGGTTTTCGCGAACGAATTGCTGTTGGCATCGCCATCGTTGCTACCTCGAACCATAGCGGCATCTTCCCCATACTCGCTTCCACTTCCTCCGATTTATTCGTTTTGTACAAAAAAATTTTGAAATTTTGAGAGAGGAGTTTGGCGCGGATGAAGCGGGAGAGGAACAAAATTTCCCCTAATATTTGGGCTACAATTTTAGGGCTTTTAAGAATGGGCCATATTGTTATTGGGCTTTTGAGAATCTTCACATCTTCTTGATAATTAATTTCTTTATTTAATAAGGGAAAATGTAAATAATAATAATAATAATAATATGAAATTTGCTTCGGTAAGGAAAATATCAAATAAAGTGGTATTCTTATGAAATTAAAAAACTTGATAATAAATTACACAAAAGTATATATTAAATAGAGATTGTACTTATAAAAACTATGGATATGAGATATAAAGGTAGTCCTAGACAAATTTGATTAAAAAATTTGGGATATAAATTTAGAAAATATACTTTAGATTGTCTCCAAAAGTAAATTCTATCGTATTCTCCAGTTAAATTTACAATTTCTCACCAATTATCTCAAGTTAATTTTATATTTTTTTTTTCTACAATTAAATATTATTATCTCCATCCCACCCGATTAAACTCAATTTTCATTTTCGTCTATACCGTTAGATTAGCCTCATTTCTTATAATAAAAAAAACTCATATTAATAAAATATTAATTCTACTAAACTCACAAATATTAATTATTGTGTCAGGTCAAAGTGGAACTAATGACCTGGGATGGAGGGAGTACATCTTATTCTTACATTTTGAATTAGGGTTTGAATGAAGCATTTTAAAAATTGTAATAAAATCATTTAAATTTGTGTTTTTCAAATAAAAGGAGAGAGAAACAAATATTGCACATAAAATAAAATAATTAGCGAAGGATGATAATTGATAAGTCATGTCAAGAGTGTCGCAAAATGTAAGGCTTTTTTGGAAGACAAAAGGAGCAAATAAGGTAGTGAAAATGATGAGAAATTATAGGAAATGCAAAATTACATTTACATAATAGTATGATAGATCAATAATGCAAGAAAAATGATAAGATTTTGATGGGATTGATTTGATTGAGTAATTCCAGAGTGCCCCTCATGGTGCTGCAAACCTCAACTTTTATCACTATCTAACCATAAAGTGTAAGAAAATGACATAGTTTGGCACCTAACTATGTCTGTATCTATCTCTAAATTTGACTGATGGGCATTCCATAATTTTTTTTTTTTTTTTTCATTATATACATATGTTATAAATTACTCATTCCGTTCCGATTATATAGTCCAGTTTGATCTTGTACGTTTGTAAAAAAATTATTTAATATTTAAATAAACTTCCAACATTACCCTTATTTAAAGCATTAATTAACTTCTCATTTTCACAATATTACATTTAATATACTCATTTTCCAAGATTATTCAGGGATATAATAATAAATGACCAAATAAAAACAATACCAAATATAGAAATTGGAATATATAATTGAAACACTCTAAAATAGTAACTCGGACTATATAATCGAAACGTAGAAAGTATATACTAAAGCATTTAATATGAAACTATTGGTCCCAGATAGTTTGCACGTTTTAATTAGTGTATAAATGTAAATATTCCACCATACTAAAAAGTAAAAAGGTAAACTTTTTTCACATTAACTAATAAAATATTAATTTTATCACACTAACAATACTTAATTTTTGTGCATTATCTTATGTCTTTAATATGACGGGACGAAAAGAGTAATATAGATAAACATTCGTATATCTAAATCGACGCCCACAAATTTGAAGGGATTCGGAACTTGAGTATTTTAGTAAATGTTCTTGGTACAACCTAATTTAAGAGGGTTTATCGTGTGAAGTTGATTAATTTACAATAATTAGATTTTTAGAAATCACTTAAACATGTTTAAAAATTATTTCGTATGAGCGAATTAATTTTTAAACGTATTTGGGTAATTTTTAAAATTTAATTAAAGATTATAGTTGTGACAATGTTATTTGTTTATTGTGACAAATATTTCAATTACATCATAACCATAGTCTATTTCGTCACGGACAGATCTACCGTATAGGTTGAGGACTTGAGGAGTATCTTTAAATTTTTTATTAATATATATATATATATATATATATATATATATATATATATATTATAAGTTTTTTACAATAATATACCATCAATTTATTTTATTTATTAAATTTTTTGTAGACACAACAATATTGTGTGTGTTTATGTTTATTTAGAGCATCTCCAACCCTACTGCATTCTCAAACCAAAACTTAAATTTTTAGTGTTTTGTGCTCCAACCCTACACCAATCAACATCTCATTTTGCGTATTTTACCCTCTCTCTCCTCCCAGAACTGCAAATATGCGATTTACTGTTGCTACTGCATTTTTGTTTTCTTATTTACAGTTTAATCCTTCACTTTTAGTTTTCTACTATTTTGTCTTTTTCATTTATTGTTTTGCTGCTCACTTTACAAAATTGCAAATTTTCTTAGTTTTTTAATTGCAAATTTTCTTTTTGTTTTTGCTAATCACTTTGCTACTGTCATTTGTTATTTTTTTTAATTTACAATTTTTTAATTTTGATTTTTAAATAAATATTAAAATAATTTTCTTTTTTAGTAAATGGATATTAAAATAATAATCACAAATTAAAAATGTTTAATTCAAATAGAGATCAACTACCATACAACAATTAAAAATATAAGAAAAATCAGACTAGTCATTATTAAATTGCAAATTAAGAAAATACATAAAAATTTTAAAATAATTATTCAATTCAAAACTATATTAATAATAATTGTATTCGTTAATAATTAATTATATCATAATAATTTATTTTATTGAATTTAATAAAGGGATCAAATTGTAAATTTGATAAATATATTGGTAGTATTTGAAAATTATAAAAAATTGTAGAAAAAGAATATGCTGAAAATATTTTTTTGGGTTTGAGTTTTGGTGTTTTGGGTTGGAGATAAATTACTGTTTGATTTGATATTTACTGCATTTTGAGTTTGAGTTTGGTGTTTCGGGTTGGAGATGGCCTTAGCAAGTAGTATTAAGAATACAACCAAGCCGAATAAAAAGTGAAATAGAAAATATCTCATCACAAAATTAAGTTATTTTTCAAAATATCAGTACGTATATTATTGATTTGAGTTTGGAGTTCTATAATCAAATAATTTAACACTCACAAACTTAATCAAGTATTTGTTGAGAAAGGAATGTCTAAATTTGTTTTTTAAGATTAATTATCTTATTATTAATAAATTGGTCTATGAACAAAAAAATATATATACTCAAATTTATGTTTTATAAGTATTTAATATAATGAAAGATCTATCATTATACTTATCACAATTTTAAGTGTTATAAATATAACTTACATGAAGTTAATAGTTTTATTCTTAACAAACTTGTTGAGGATTGAATACTATAAAAACTAACCTTATACTATAACTTTATTTAACGTGCTTGAACAAATTTTTATTGAGTTGAGTAATTTATGAATAATTCGACTCATTTATATTCATACTAGTTAGCAATTGAGATATAATATTTTTTGGGAAATATTGATATAAATCAAGCAGATCGGCTTAAATAGTAAAAAAAAAAATGGGTCTTATCAATTCAAAACTTGAAAGATAATTTAATTATCGATTTAAGATCCCCAAAAGATTAATTACCAATCTAGGACCTAAGGGCGACAATCTCCAACGCGACACAAACCCAACACGAAAAAAACGGGTTGGGTCAACCTATATAATTTTTTGGTCAGTTTCGGGTCAACCCGTCCAATCCATTTAATTTTCACGTCGGGTTTGGGTCAATTTCGGGTTGACCTGCGAACCCATTTGACCCACCAACAATATTAATTATTATTATTGTTATTTATGAAATATAATTACATAAAAATTTAAAAAATAAAATATAGCCTAAAACCAAAATTTTTAAATAGTTAACATAATTTTTTATGTGGAAATATTTTTAAATACCCATTTTTATAAAACACATCACAAAAATACACATTTCTTATAACATATATCAAAAATACCCAAAAGTACAATTTTCTGCCAAAAGCTGCCGACTCAGACCTGGAACAGACCCCATTAAAAAAAAATTAAATTTTTTTTAAATTTTTTTTTAATGGGATTTGTTCCAGGTCTGAATCGGATCCGGAACCGACCCGATTCAGACCTGGAATCGACCATATTAAAAAAAAATAAAAAAATGGGGTCGGTTCCAGGTCTGAATCGGGTCACTTTCAGACCCGATTCAGACCTGGAACATATTTTTTATATATTTTTAAATGAGATTTTATATTCAAAATTCACTTTTGTTATAAAAAAGGACACCTGAATGTATTTTGATAGAAAATTGTATTTTTGGTATTTTTTATATGAGTTATAAGAAGTGAGTATTTTTTATATGTCAATAGGCTAAATGGATATTTTGAATTTTCCACTCATTTTTTATTTTTAAAAATAATTAACACAATTTATTAATTTTTAAATTAATTAAGACATTTTTTAATTTTTAAAATAATTAAACAGGTCATTTCGGGTCGACCCGAAAATAAATAGGTCTGGTTCGGGTTGAGATTTCTGACCCGCGAAAATATATGGGTCGGGTTTGGGTTGGCGTGTCGCTTGTTATTATCAGGTCACAACCCGACCCATTTGCCACCCCTGCCAGGACCTGAAAGTTCACAAAAATTATTGATTTAGGATCCGAAAGATCATACAAGACCTCAATATCAGGTCCTGAATTGAGAATTGTTTGATCTTTCGGGTCCTGGATTGAGAAATCATATTTCTCTCCCTAAATCAATAGTTAAACTATCTTTTGGGTCTTTAATCGACAATTATCCTTAAAAAAAGAAGTTTTATCAATTCAGAATCCGAAAATTATAAATAATGTTAATTTAAATATTATTTTATATTTTTCAAGTTATCTTAACAAACTCGAATTTTACAAATAAAAACCTTGGAATTTTTTTTTTTTTAATCCGAGTCTGATCTTCTATGCAGGGCTAAAATGTTGGACAATTTTTTTCACTCAAAGATAAGCACGGGGACACGTAGTGGCCGCACGATCTTTGACGTTTTGAAGGATACCAACTCACAGCCGTCGGATCTGCTGCCCCCTGCGATAAGATACTCTGCAGCAGAAAAAAAAGAAGAGCTTTTTTTAAAAAAAAGTTTCGGCATTTAAGACAACACCGCACGCTTGTCGCGGTACCCAGTGTGGGGCCCAACCATATCTGCGCCACCATCACTTATTATCCCACGCGCCTTCCAGAATCCCACGCGCCTTCCTGCTAAGGGAATCTAGCTTCTAGATAGGAATAACAATTTGTGTGTATCCAATACTTATCATTAATCTCTACTAACAACTTAATACAACCCAACATAACAATAAAATATTATTTTCTCTCTCTTCTACTTACACAACCCAACTTAAGTTCTACTCTAGTAATGATATTCATACAACCTAAATTATATAATTTTTTATATTAATATTTTAATATATATTATTAATAATTCTTTTAAATTATATATTTATATAAAATATATAATTATAATAAAACATTAGATACTCTTAAAATTTAATATTTGACTTGATAATATTAATATGTTGTAAAAACATATCAATATTACTCTATTCGTAGAGAAAAAAAATATGAATTTTTGTATAATTTTATATTTTTTATAATTACAAATTATTTAAAATATCTATATCTATATAATATACTAAAGGAGTTCCGGTCAATTCCCTCCAAAATTCTAAAAGACCGTGCACATTAAAAAGCTCTAATAAAAGCTTAAATGTATTTTTCCTTTACAATTTTTGTATTTGTATAAAATTTATTTATTCTAATATATTAATATTTTCAATCATAAAATAAGTCTTTATTTAATATTTTATAACAACATTATATAATTATAAATATATTTAATATTATAATAATATAGTATTTTAAAATAAGAATAATAATATTATAATAGTTTTGTTTAATATGATCATTATTAAAAATAATGAAAATTTAAAATAATAATAGAATAAATAAAAGATAATTATAAAATAACATAAGATAAAAAAATAGGAAATAAATAATTTGTTATTGAGATTTGCGAATGATAAATGATAATGAAATCCACCATTTTGGAGGGTTTGTAATTTCATAATATTTGAGTATCATTCTCATTCATACATTTTCATTTCTTTCAAACGAACGGTGTATTTCGAAATTTCCAACATCCACCAACCTAATGAATCATTATTATATTATTAAAGCTCTACATATAAAATATGTTCGTGGAACGCACGGGTGTATTTCTAGTAATATACTAAAGGAGTTCCGGTCAATTCCCTCCAAAATTCTAAAAGATCGTGCACATTAAAAAACTCTAATAAAAGTCTAAATATATTTTTCCTTTACAAATTTTATTTGCATAAAATTTATTTATTCTAATATGTTAATATTTTCAATCATACAATAAGTCTTTATTTAATATTTTATAACAACAATATATAATTATAAATATATTTAATATTATAATAATATAATATTTTAAAATAAGAATAATAATATTATAATAGTTTTGTTCAATATGATCATTATTAAAAATAGTGAATATTTAAAATAATAATAGAATAAATAAAAAATAATTTATAAAATAACATAAGATAAAAAATAAGAAATAAATAATTTGTTATTGAGATTTGCAAATGATAAATGAGAATGAAATCCACCATTTTGGAGAGTTTGTAATTTCATAATATTTGAGTATCATTCTCATTTATACATTTTCATTTCTTTCAACCGAACGGTATATTTCGAAATTTTCAACATCCACCAACCTAATGAATCATTATTATATTGTTAAAACTCTACATATAAAATATGTCCATGCAAGGCACGGGTGTATTTCTAATCTATATCTATATCTATATAATATACTAAAGGAGTTCCAGGATTTTTCCTCCAAATTTTTTGAGAAGCGTGTCCATATAAAAATATTAAATAAATTCATTATTATTTTGCAATTATTAGTTTATTTATTGTAAAACAATCCCATTTCCAATCCCATTTATTGTGCATTTTGGACAATATAGAATATATCTAAGCTAAAAATATTCTAAAATTATATTAATTAATATGTGCAAAAAAAATATCAAATCATGCAATTAACATATAATGGATTTAATATATTAACATATATTATTAATGCAATCTAGAATATATTATCTTTTACTTGATGTTTTTAGATGAATGCAATCTAAATATAAGTATATATTTACTGAGTATTATTTATATATTTTTAAAAAATATTAAAATAATTTCTTAATATATGTAAAATAGATGTAATATTAAGTGTATTTGAATAAAATACAAATTCAAAAATAATTATATTCTATTATATTAAAATTTAAATATAAATATAAAATATTTTATTCGTGCAACGCACGGGTATAATTCTAGTTAAGTATTTAAAACTATCACACATATAATTAAGTTATCCAATCAAAAGTTGCTAAGTGACAACTTTTGACCTATTCAAGGATTGGGTTGAGCAGAGGAGTAGGTTAAATATTTTTACCTCTATTTTCATTTACTTTTATTTCAGAATTTTTTATCTTACTCCTGTGAGTAGTATAAGGATGTGAATCAAGCACTCCTACCACGTTTCGGATTATTTGATTCGGATTGAATTTTTATTAAGTTAAAAATTCTTGAACCTAATCGTAATTCATCGATTTTCGAGCTGACCCATTTGTTTGGCAAGATTTATGAGTTTATTTTTATATAAATTTTTTAAAAATAATTTAACAATCCCTAAAACAAAATAACAAATAAAATTATGAACAGACATCAAAAATAATATCTTTGCAACAAAAAAAAAATTTGAAAAGTAAATAAAAAGTTGTCCCATTATAGTTTTTAAAAAAATATCAATCTTTATATATCAACTAATTAATAGTACGTTCTTCAACATAAAATGATAAAATATGGATTATAAAATCAAATATAGCTTTCACTTTGGTGAACATCACAACGAGAGGCTAAAGGTTTTGGAAATAAAAAATGAGAAGGTGCGCTAATTAGGAGAGTGATGAGTGGACGACAGTTAAAAATGAATAAATGATGGAATTTTGGATTTGAGGGTAACATACTACATCACTGAGAGAGATAGATGAGATTTTGGGTGACGGAAAATTAGGTCTTGATAATTATGTTTATAATTAATGGGTGTAGTACAATTTAGATAATACTAGAAATAATAAATAATAAAATTATATATATATATATTGCTTGACCTACGGGCCGACCCGCAACGCACCGGGCTCGGTCTGCTAGGTCCACAAACCCGTTAGGTTCAACTCGTTCGATTAAAAAAAAAAATAGGTTGATTTTTTTACCATAACTCACATTTTAGCCCACCACTTTGGGATTGACCCATCGGTTTCAGACCTTATTGACATCCATAATTAACATATCAATTGTTGCGAACACATAATTTTGTGTCGTGTCTATGTCGTGAGGTCGTGTTATCGAATAATATATTGTGTTTGTATCGTATTCATGTTAACTAGTATGCTTTTTATTAACAGGTCAGTATCGTATTATGGGATGAGATTCTTAACACGTAAATATTGTGTTGGTGTGGTGTTCGACTTTATTATGAAATCAGGATCCAAAATATAGTTTAATAATCAATTCAGGATTCGGAAGATTAATTCTCAATTCAGGACCTGAAAGATTATAAAAATTCTCAATTCAAGACCGGAAATATCATACAATTCTCAATTTATGACCTCACCATCGAATCATAGATTGAAACTTGTATAATTTCTTTAAATACTGAATTAATAATTAATCTTTTAGATCAAAAATCGACATTTCTCTCAACTTTTTTTTATCTTGGTTATGTGTTGAGTGAAAAAAATGCAAACCCCTATTTTAGACGCATTAAAGTGTTTTACAAATTATTAAATCAAAATATAATAAAAACAACTAAATAATTTTAAATTAACATATTTTATTTTTTAAAAAAACAACAGCCCCTTCTTTCCTATATAAACTCCTATTCTATTTTATTTATAAAAAAAAATCGCTCTAATAAAATTAATTAATTTGCAAGTTGCAGATGCTATGTTATTATGTTAGGTTTATAATGTTTTAGTAATTATTTTTTTTTAATATTGTAGAACAAAAAATTATATATTAAACTCCCATAATTGGAAGGTGTAAATTTAGTTTAACTTGTAACATGTGAATCTAAATTTCCCGACCAAATTTTCCTATCACGAATTGACAATATTTGGTGAAAATTTCCGATTTGACTATAATTGGATTTAAAAGGAAATTAAAAGGTCAACGACTCAATCCTACTCTATGTTCAATAATGATTCTCGATTATCTATTTGGAAAGTTTGAATTAATACTTCCTATCTTTTTATTATACGAGCCAGTATGATTACATATATGGGTTAATTTCTTAAAAAGTTACCAAACTATCTTATTTGTATGAAATTGAGTACTTAACTTTTAGGGTTAATTGTAATTTAATTCCCAACGATTGCTCATTTTTGCAAAAATAACCTAACATTTACATAATTGCAAATTAATTCCTAACGTTTGTTTATTTTTGCAATTTAATTCCTAACATTCCAAAACATGCAATTCAATTCCTATCCTTACTCCATTTTCACAATTTAATTCCCAACATTACAAATATACATTTTAATTCCTAGAATTTATTAAATTACATTTTTAAATCCTAAAAACTATCTATTTTTTGAATTTTAATTAAAAAATAACCAAGCACCTTACATATATTCCTAATATATTTTCTTAATTTCTTGAAAAAATTATTAATTCTTAAAATTTGTTCAATTTTAAAATTAATTTCTAATTAATATTTACTTTTTATAATTCAACTCATAAATATTAAAAATATAAATATAAAATTATTAATATTAATTTTTTTCAAAAAAAGGGGCATCCATTAATTTTCATAAATAGATTAATGTAGGAATTAAATTAAAAAAAATTAAATTGCATGTTTGGAACGTAAGGAATTAAATTGCAAAAATAAACAAACGTTAGGAATTAAACTGCAATTATGTAAACGTTAGGTTATTTTTGCAAAAATGAGCAAACATTGGGAATTAAATTGCAATTAGCCCTAACTTTTATATGTATTAAAATAAGTATCAAACTAATATTTTAGATTATTAATGATTTAAATTCAAATATTTTTATTTACTTAATTATACATAACAATTATAGTAACCAAGATTGCCACATGTATTATCTTTAATTATTACTTAAAATACTTAAAACTAAAATTACATATTTAAACCCTAAAATATATTATCGACACAACCACCCTAATATTTGTCAATAAATATGAGTTTTGGGATGGGCGTAGATAAGTGTTTTAATTTATTTGTACTAATTAATAATATTTGTAGATAAGTATTTTAATTTAAGTTTTTATTATTTTTAAGTATTTTCATTTTGTTTAATTCTCATTTCTTTAATGCAATATCATTTAAAATAAATTATGAACGATTATGTGACACAAGAATTATATATAAATAAGGTAAACTTTAATTATTCATATTAATTATATTTTATGGCTGCAAAAACTAAAATTCACAAACTAAAGTTTTTAAATTTTTGGAAGTGTGCGAAGGGAGTGATATATAGTATTAAATATGTAAATTTGAATTTTAGTATTTAATTAATAATTAGGCATAATAAAAATTGAAGTTTTAATTTTATGGAAGAGCGTGGTACAAAGTTAAATATTTAATATTAGATTTTAGAATTTTAATTATTATTTAGGCATAATACATGTAACAATTTTCGTGTAACATAATTGTCATGTATTATTAAATAAATAGAAAAGTTTGAATCTAAACCAACAATAATATAAAATATTAGTTTAGTACCCAATTTGATAAAAATGAAAGTTTAGTATCCAATTTAATACAAGTAAAATAGTTTAGTAACTTTTAAAAAAATTAACCCTTGTATATATAAATCATTATTTAAAAAATATATACTCAATATACTTAGATAAATTTTCAACCATAAGTTTATTTTACAAAAAATATAACAAAAATGAATGATTCTCCTTTGTATTATTATTTGGCCTCTTTCTTGTCTTTGGTTGAGAATATTAATTGATCATTTTTTAATAAACTTTTAATATTTTCTAATATTTTATTATGAAATTGTTTTAAAATTATTTAGTTTATTTTAAGGGTGTATCAGTAAATTATTATAAAATATACACATAATAGAGGTGCACAAGAATTTAAAAAACCAAAAATCAATTGAACCAAACAAAATTTGTGATTTTCAGTCTTGTTTCTTTTTCTTTAAAATCTTGATTTCTTGGTTCAGTTTGATCTTCAACAAAAAGAGAAATAATTTGAATTATGTATATATATATTTGCATTTTATTTTACTTTTTAATCATATTATTAATATATAATTTTTATCTTGATATCACTTTCAAATAGAGAATTGATGATATTATTTTTATGAGATGTTTATATATTTATTAAATATATGCAATTTTAATGATTTTGAGAATTTATTGTCATTATTATTAGTATTATTTTAAAGTTCAATTCGATTTCCATTTTTTGAACCGAAGAATCAAATACTCCCTTATAGAAACATGTAAAACAATTTATTTTTATTTTTATTGAATACAAATATAACACTTGAAACACTTACAAAGAGGACCTCACAATGAACAAACATGTATGACATTTGAAAAATAAATAAAAAATTGTAATTTGAATATGTAAGATAACTTTTCTTAAAAAATAAAATAATTTAAACCTACACACGCAACATCCCAAGTTATGCGCCCAAGCAGTGGACGCATGTAAAACTTTTTTATATATATTCCCACTTTTTCGATTCATATTTAAACTAACTTCAACATTTATCCTTATTCAAAATATTAATTAACCTCTCATTTTTATATTATTGCATTCAATATTCACATTTTCCAAAATTATTGAGAGGTGTAATGGTAAATTACCAGATAAAAATAATACTAAATATAAAAATTGAACAATATAATTTAAACACCCTAAAATAGTAACTCATACCATATAATCGAAACGGAGGGAGTATAATTGTATAAATATGTTGCATTCATTTAAACGCACACCGATATAATCATCGTATCTCGAATTTATAACCTCCTAGTTATAGTCAAAAAAATTTCTCCACTTTACTTTGAGTAGAGACACATGCTTAGACAACTTTTTTTTTATATATATATATATTTTTTATCAAAATATATTTATTTAAACTCACACATTTATATTTCTAAAAAATCTCAAATCTATATTTTTTTGAGTTAGAGATAATAAACTATGACTTGTGAGTTGGAGACAAATAGACTTTCACCCCCAACAAATATTATCGGAAAATTCCTAATTAATAATATTTCAAATCACATATAAAACTTTTTCACTAGTGTACCCTAAAATATCCCGGGTAGGGAACATGTAAGACACACCTTAAAACACTTTACGTGTTCCTTCTTACAACGCTGGTTAAAACATAGGAATTAAATATTTTCTTAGCAAATCGATAAAAAAAAGTGAATTTTGAAGGGCAGAAGAGAGGATGGATGAAGGAGGAGGAGGTGGTGGTGGCCTCCACCCACGTGGCTTGTTTCTCTTTTCTTTTGTCGGCAAGCGCCCCCCACCCCCAACCCCCACCCCCATAACCTCTCTCACGAGCTCATTTCAATATACACAAACCGCGTGGACCTTTTCTATTTCCTCAACCCCTTTTGACATTTGGCAAAGTCAACCCCCCATTCTATATTTTATACAAAAAAAATCACTCTTCTATTCATAAATTTAATTTTCCGTTTTTCATTTTCAGAAAAGAGCTCTTACTCCATAAAAGCCAAAACCTCACCCCCCATTCTCCAAATTCATTCTCTCTCTCTCTCTAAACCTTTTTCAGTGAGAGAAACCAAAGCCGTCCACAGCCGCGAATACGCACTCACTCTCTCTCTATAAATAAAATTGCATTGACATTACACCTTTTGCCCCACACTCTCTCTCTCTCTCTCTCTCTCTCCTCGATTGGCAAAGGTCAGCGCCTCCATTTTCTCCCTCCATAGCTCAGCCACAGAAGCCACTGCAACAAAAGGAAATGGAGGATGACTGGGATCTCCACGCGGTGGTCAGAGGATGCGCCGCCCTAGCCGCCGCCACCGGCAGCAACAAATCTCAAGAATCTCGCAACACTCTCCAGCAAGATTCCACCTTTTCTACGAGCAGCTTCCAAGATCTGTTCGAGCCGACGCGAAGCAACTCCGTTCCGGAAGAGTTGCATGATATTTACAAACCCTTTTTCCCAAATTCGGAGATTCTGTTTTCTCTTCCGATTCCGCCGCTCCCCGTTCTCGGAGGATCTCCGTCGGAGCCTCCGCCGCCGCCGCCGCCTATACTGAAGCCGTTGCATCAGAAAACGCCGCTCCGGCAGAAGCAGCAGCAGTCATTCTCCGTTTCTACCGGATCAAGAATCAGCATCGCTCACAACCCCACTCCAAGATCCAAAAGAAGGTATCTTGTTCTTCTATGTCGATCTTCAACTTTATTTTTCATTTTTTTTCACAAATTCTTGAGGTTTCTGATTATTTATTTTGCAGAAAGAGTCACTCAAAGAGGGTTTGCCATGTTGCTGCTGAGAATCTATCTTCCGACGTCTGGTCGTGGAGAAAATACGGCCAGAAACCCATCAAGGGCTCTCCATATCCGAGGTGCGTGTTTGAGAGAGAGAGATTTCTCAATTTATATGTAAAAAAATTTGTTAAAAATTTTGTGTTCTTGAAAATTTGCAGAGGCTATTACAGATGCAGCACCTCGAAAGGATGTATGGCGAGGAAGCAAGTGGAGCGGAACAGATCCGACCCGGGAATGTTCATCGTAACCTACACGGCGGAGCACAACCACCCCACGCCGACTCACCGGAACTCCCTCGCCGGGAGCACCCGCCAGAAACCCCCGGAGGCCGCTACCCCCCTCGACCCCGAGAAGCCCTCTTGCTCGCCGGAGTTATCGCCGGCTGTCAGCCTCTCCCCGGCGCCGGAGAAGATGGAGAGCAGCAGGGAGGATACTGACGACGACGACGACTTATTCGCCGGTTTGGAGGACTTCGCTGCCGGCGAGTACACCTCCTCCGACCACTCGCCGGCGAGCTTGCAGTTCCCGTGGATTTCAACGATCGCGACGACAACCGCCGGCGGTGGTTGACTGGTGGAGGAAAAAAGGGCGCTGAGATGCTTTTCTTCTCGCTCACTCCTCTGATTTTGTAGGCGGGGGTCAACATCTAATTTTCTTTTGCCTTTTGTTTTTTCTGTTGGGGGTAGAGTTGTAAAGAATCTAGAGATTACAATGTCTTTTATTTTTTGGGTATAAATAAATAGAAATCCAAAATTATAGACAAGCATTAATCTTTTTTCAAAATCAATTAATTATGAGTTGAATCTCTTATAAACTATGACTACCTCTCTCTCTCTCCCGTAGCTTTTCGACACATAAATTAAGGATAGAGAGTGTAAGTGAAAGTAATATTTTATTATTGAGGGTAAAAAATTATCATTTATAGAAATTGTCCAATTTAGTTGGGACACCCAATTTAGTAAGTGAGTCAATTCTATCGGGACAGAAGAAACACTATTTAGCATGATTATCAAAATTAGGAGAATTATCGATTCATGATCCAGAAAATAGTTTAATTTTTGATTCAGGACTCGAAAAATGATTTGTCAATTTAGGACCCCGAAAGATCAAATAATTCTCAAACCAGGACCTGATATTGAGGTCCTGGATTGAGAATTGTATGATCATTCGGGGATTGAGAATTTTTGTGATTTTTCAAATCTTGAATTGAAAATGAATCGATAATTAAACTATCTTTCGGGTCCTGGATCGATAAAACTCCTAAAAATTATAAGCGTTAGTCAGGCTCTTACATAGGACTTAGAAAAAAAAAATGGTTGCCTGATCCAACTAGTCAACATCTAATCATTCTAATTAGTTGCTTAAATAAGGCTAAATTACCTAAACATGAGGATTTAAGGGTTTTTCTTAGGTTAAGAACTGCCTATCATCTTTAGGTCTAAGTGAAGATTTTTATAGTAATGCTATTTAGAGCCTCCAAAGAAAAGGATTAGGTTTGATACTTTGTAATTAAATGATGAAATTATTTTATTTTACTTAAAATAATACCTTTTGAAATTCCTACATTTGGGGTTTGGAACATTGCTAGTTATGTCACTCGATATATATTCCCAGACCAAACTGGAATATGAGGTACAGATGCATGACAGCTCCATTCAATGTGGTTTCAATTCATACACTTTTTTTATAATTGGTGGAGCTTTTGATGATACAACGTATAATTAGTCTTAATTTTGACCGAACATAATAATCAATATTTACGAGTATAGTAAAATTAATATTTTATTATTGTATGAAAATTAATTTTTATTAATAAATAAAATCAATCTAATAAAACTGACGAAAATAGAAAATAAGACTAATCTGACCAAACTAATACTCCCTCCGTCCCATGGAAATTGTCCCCATGAGAATCGGCACAATAACCAATATGGTAGAGATAGATAAAATTAATATTTTATTAGTGAGTGTGTATTACTTTCTATTTTAGGTAAGGGGACAATTCGTGTGGAACGGACGAAAAAGGAAAGAGGGACAATTCGTATGGGACGGAGGGAGTATAATATATTAATGTTTAAAACAATATTATATTATTAATTACATACTGTCTTCTTTGATACAAAATGAAGTTTTAGTATTCTCATTTCTTTGTAAATCAATATTTAAGCTAGGGGTGGCAAATGGGTCGGGTTGGCGGGTAGGGTTGTGACCTGATAATAACAAGCGACACGCCAACCCGAACCCGACCTGTTTATTTTTGGGTCGACCCGAAACTGACCCGAAATGACCTGTTTAATTATTTTAAAAATTAAAAAAATGTGTTAATTAATTTAAAAATTAATAAATTGTGATAATTATTTTAAAAATTAAAATTTTTTGTTAACTATTTAAAAATTTTGATTTTAGGCTATATTTTATTTATTAAATTTTTATTTAATTATATTTCATAAATAATAATAATAATAATTAATATTATTGGTGGGTCAAATGAGTTCGCGGGTCAACCCGAGATTGACCCGAACCCAACCCGAAAATTAAATGGGTTGGACGGGTTGACCTGAAACTGATCCAAAAATTAAATGGGTTGACCCAACCCATTTTTTTCGTGTTGGGTTGTCGTGTCGGGTTGGAGATTGCCGCCCCTAATTTAAGCCAGTCAAAATAGTATATTAATTTCATTATTTCTACTAACTGAATGAACCAATTGTTGTTATAAAATTTGGATGATAACTTTTTTTCAAAACGGACCGTGCACACCTCTTAGTAGATATGCCGGACAAATGCAGAATGCATTTTCAAACACGATTTTTCTATTAGAAATCGTGTTTCATCTTTCCATCGAATCGAACCTCACAATAATCTTTATTTGGTAGGATAAAGATAAATTAATCGACATATTTCATCAAGTGCAACAAAAACCAAAACTTCACAACTATGAGCTATAAGTAGAGTGTAACCAATACCTTCCATACCAACCGTTGGATTTCGCTGGAGCCCACCGCCGGATCTCCGGCGTCTGCATTTCAACCCTAGACGGAAACCCAACTCTCCCTGAAAGAAGGAATATCAGCTGCCATGTTTTTTCCATTACTTCATTTTTTCTGCATCCATCTTCTCAGCCGCGGCAGCTGCTGCGGATGCTGCACCTCCCAACCCGAGCTTATCCAACGCGTGCAGGAAGCCATCTAAGTCTGCAGCACTGATTTTGTACGGGCTGTGAGCCGCGCCTGGAAAAGTGCCACTCGTCACTTCTTCCCGGTATTCGGAAAGAGCCTTGTTGATGACATCTCCAACATTGGCATAGTGTTTGCAGAACTTGGGAGTGACCTGTGGAGGGATGGACCCGGTTTCGAATTTAGCAGAAAACAAAGCAAAATCACATGGTTGAAACATATTAGGGATGCTGTGGCCTTAACCTTGGCATGGTGAGGGTGCTGCAGCATCCCGAGCAGATCGTGGTAAACCAGAACCTATACGAGAAATTACATTGCGTTCGTGTCAGAATAAACCAATATACATGACAAGAACAGGGTTCGTTTCCACAAGCCATCTAAACTCGAACAACAAGAAAAGGAACAACGAGCTTATGACCGAACAAGAGTTAGCACCACGAGGATATAAATGGAAGATAAAGGCATTCCTTCCAGTGAAAATGCAGATTATACTAACTTGACCGCTGCAAAAAGGTCCGGCCCCGATGCCAATCGTGGGTATCTGAAGAGCTTTGGTTGCTGCCGCTGCCACAGCTGGAGGAACACATTCTAACACAACTGCAAAACAGCCGGATTCCTGCAATGCCATTGAAGTTTCCACGACCTGCAAAATCAATAGAATTTTATCGAAAAAGGTCATGTGCTGCCTTCGGTAGATACTAGATACTAGATATTCGAAAAAACAGCACCTTGACTGCACTATCAACGTTTCTGCCTTGAGGTCTGAATCCTCCAAGAACACTTATTGCCTGCGGTGTGAGCCCAACATGGCCGATCACCGCAATACCAGCTTCAAAGATAGATTTAGCTGCTGTGATTCTTGAAGGTGCCCCACCTTCCAGTTTGATTGCATCCATTCCTCCTTCCTTCAAAATTCTCACAGCCGAGTCGACTGCCTGCTCATAATTGAACACCAAATCACCAAAACATACATTCACAACCCATTGTAAAAGGCAAAAAGAAAGTGATCAAAAGCATATTTAAAAAAAAAAAAACCATAACTCTCACTCAGTTTCTAGTCTGAGAGAAATTCAAGGACTTGAACAAAAGAAAGCCCGAAGAAGATGCAATGGCGGTAGATTCAATGAACAACACATAATGAATCTCACTTCTTTGCAAACATTTCATTCAGTTCAGTCAAAAAACAGTGAAATTTCTGCTAATACCCAAAACCAGAGAAATACATTGAAGAAACCCTCTTTTGATTGCTCCTCAAATGCTTATGCTACCAAAAAAAAGAAAAATCAAATCTTGTCGTAAATTCTCAATCCAGGCAACTGCTAAAGCATAAAACATGATATTATTTGCTAAATTTAGGCCTATAAATTGTTCTGCAAAACCAGAAGCAACGCCAATTATCCATATTAAACTCCCACTTAACTGCAGAAGTGGCATTTTCACAAACACCAACTGCACACGATCAAGAATTTTTTTTTTTCAATAAGCAAAAACAGCCCTAACCTGTTGCGTGCTGGACTCGTAGCTGCCAAACGGCAAGTCCCCCACAAGCAGCGGGCGCTTGGCCCCACGCGCCACCGAGCGGCAGTGGACGAGCATCTCATCGAGCGTGATGGGCAGAGTGGTGTCATGACCGTGAACCACCATGGCAGCAGAATCGCCCACCAAGCAGATGTCGATGCCCGCGGTGTCTAAATGCACTGCCGACGGGTAGTCATACGCCGTCACCATGGTTATGGGCTCCCCCCTCTTGTGCTTCTGGTTGATGTGACTGAGCGTGACCCGCTGGCTGGGGCTCTGCGGCTTCGGGCCCCCGTAGACGGTGTTTTCCGGGACATTACTGAGAAACCGGGAAAGGGTTCGCGCGTGACAGTGGTGTTTAATTATGGAAGGGAGGGTCTTGCGAAGTGAAGAAAACATTCTCAATTGCGGTGGTTGAGAGAGTTGAAGGAGGCGCCGCCGCCGCTCAAATGAAAAAGACGGTGGGGGAGAGGCAGAATACTATTTTATGTCAAAATCAAATGTCATTGACACAAATAGAATTATATAATGCGCAATTTATTAAGAAATTTAACAATTAGTTTAATAATCTGGATTCATAAGATTAATTTATAATTGAATATTTAAAAGATTTCAAAAATTTTTGATCTCAATATAATATCTTGGTTGAGAATTATTTGATCTTTCAAATTCTGAATCAATTATTAAACTATCTTTTGAATACTAAATCGATAATTGTTTAATTATACAGTATTTTATAAATATATTCTTACTTTTCTTTTTTAGCTTCAACTACAATGTTTCTATTCTAATCCGCTTTTTAACTTGATTTAATCAAACAAATTATAGTATTAGAATCATGGATTGAAAAATCATCTTTCGTGTTTTTTGAATAAATAATTAAATTGTTTTTAAATTCTGAATCAGCAATTTTTCTAATTATAATTAATCAAACATATTCTAATTTCTTTTAGCTCTAACTACAATATTTAGATTCTAATCCACTTTTTAACTCGATTTAATCAAACAAATTATAATAATTCAAGCTAAATTGCTAACCTTAATAAATTCAAATCACTAAATCTCAACACCTTATCCTGCATAGCTTCAGCCTTCACATGCTCTCCCTCTCTCTCTCTTTCTTTCTCTCTCTACAGTCAAACATTAGTCATGATGGATTGAATCCATCACGAGCTGCGGGAGGAAAAGGATGCGGGCACACCCATTATTTATAGCGCCACTCCACTACCTCCGCATTTTCCCCTCTCCATATTCGCCATCTCCACTCCCACCCCTCATCAAGCTTTTTCATTCCCACACCACAATCACGTCAATGGCCGCCGGCGAGCGCCTCACCAGCGATTGGTTCTCGGTTCCGGAACTCCGCCTCCGGAACCACAGATTCACCGTGCCTCTCGATTACTCCCTCGCTGATCCCGCGTCGCCGAGGATCTCCGTCTTCGCTCGCGAAGTTGTTGGCGGTAATTGCAAACTCTGACTTGAAATGGATTTGTCGATTGAGATTTTGTTGTTTTACCGATTACTTCCCCCCCCCCCCTCCCCCCCTGGGGTTTTCGATTGAGATTTTTGTTGTTTTGCTGAGGCAATGATGCAACGACGGAAAAAAATATTGAAATTGGTTTTGGTTAATTTTCACTTGGAACCATGGATGAGAGATTTAGTGGATGAATGATGCTCAATGCGAAGAATTATTTGTTTTGTTATGCTCCTCTCTTTATGCAACCATAAAACTACCATTCTGATGAACATAGTGCTTTGCAGTTGGGAAGGAAGAACTAGATCTTCCATTTTTGCTGTATTTGCAGGGTGGGCCTGGTTTTGAATGCATGAGACCAGCTGAAGCTGGTGGATGGATCAGTAAAGCATGTGAAGAATATCGTGTTGTTCTAATGGACCAGGCATGTTTCCGAATTCCAACCAACTTTCTCGATTTCGAGTGTGTGTAGTGTAGTTGATGCATTAGCATTATATCTTTTTCTTCTGCTGAAATGTTTTAAGTCACAGCGAGGAACAGGTTTATCAACACCTTTAACAACATCATCAATGTCTCAATTTAAATCTGCTGAGAAGTTGGCCGACTACTTGAGGCATTTTCGAGCTGACAACATAGTGAACGATGCTGAATTCGTTCGCAAAAGGCTTGTCCCGGATTCTAGGCCCTGGACTGTTTTGGGACAGGTGAATTTCCAATCTTGATGTAACTGTGCTCTATGGGAAAAAATAGACTACTGCGAGAAACTCATGGGAGAAAAAGATAAACCTTTCATGCTTCTAGCTAGGCTTTATTGATGCAAATATATTCTTTATTGACGCGTTTCTTTTATGTTTCGTCATGGATGTCCATCTCCCTGCAGAGTTATGGGGGCTTTTGTGCAGTGACTTACTTGAGTTTTGCTCCAGAAGGACTGAAGCAAGTTCTTTTAACCGGGGGGATCCCTCCGATAGGAAGTGGCTGCACTGCGGATGCTGTTTACCGAGCTTGTTTTGAGCAGGTTGTGAAGCAGAATGAGAAGTATTTCCAGAGGTTTCCTGAAGATATTCATATTGTGCAGGAAGTGGTAAAATATTTAGCAGAATCCGAAGGCGGAGGGGTGAGGGAATTTCTAAATCTTTTCCTTAATGTTTGCAATTTGCTGCAAATTCCCACCTTCATAATCCTTGCTCCGCCCTTGTGTTTCTATGCATGATTTTTTTTTGAAAAAAGGTACCTCTACCATCCGGTGGCATCTTAACACCACGGGGACTTCAGCTTCTTGGTCTGTCCGGTTTAGGATCGAGTACTGGTTTTGAACGTCTGCATTACATGTAAGTCTGCCCCCAACTACTTAATTTCTAAAATAAATGAATGTGCTCATGGCGATCTGATTGCTTCGTTTAATTTCTCTCATAGGTTTGAGAGGGTATGGGATCCTATCCTAGTTCCAGGAGCCCCAAAGACAATTAGCTTCATCTTTTTGAATGCAGTAAGTTCATTAAAATTATATTACATCCAATATTGTCTGCATAAGTGTGATATTGATATAGATTTCTTTGCAATATTTTTGCATCAGCAGTCAGAGGCTGCTATATCTTAACTTATTTCTACATAATGCAGTATGAAAAGTGGCTGGATTTCGATAGTAACCCTCTCTATGCTCTCATGCATGAGTCCATTTACTGTCAGGTATTGAAAAGCTACAACCCATCTTTATCTTGTTCAGCCTCTCATCTTCTTACCATTAATTTCAGGGTGCTTCTTCAAGTTGGTCTGCTCACAGAATAAGAGCTGAGAATGAGAGTCAGTTTGATGCGATGAAGGCCGTCAAAGAAGGACGTCCGGTGCTATTTACCGGAGAGGTGTGAAACACAAGCATTTTAAATAACTTTAATAACTGCCAGTAAACAGCGTGAACATAAGATGGTGTCAATCCATAGACCTATTTTCTTCATGAAACGATAACTCCTCTTATTTCGATTGAGTAGATTTGAAAATGTTGTTGATCGTGTTTTAATTTTGGTTCTGATTGGATCCTGGTTGTGCAGATGGTATTTCCATGGATATTTGATGAAATGCATGCCTTGAAGCCTTTCAAAGATGCTGCTCATTTATTGGCGGAGAAGAAGGACTGGCCTCCTCTCTATGATGTTGGCAAATTGAACAACAACAAGGTCTACTCTTGCCTCACTTGTAGTTATTATTAGAAGTGATCATAACTGAACTGTCCATCAAAAACCAAACGAATTAAGGATTTTGGGTGGTTTCGGTTTAGGTTGAAATAGTGTTTATAAATTTTAAATATTTATATTATTATACTGATTAACCTTATTATTTTTAATTATGAATTATACTTAATAAATTGTAAGTCATTAAATATAGGAGTATTGTTGATTTAGTACCCAAAAGATAGTTTAATTATCGATTCAGGATGCGAAAGATCAAACAATTCTCAATTCAGGACCTGATATTGAGGTCCTGAATCGAAAGATCAAACAATTCTCAATCCAGGATTTGATATTGAGGAGGATTGAGAACTATTTGATCTTTCGAATCTTGGATTGAGAATTATTGTGATCTTTCAGGTCCTGAATTGATAAAACTCCTTAAACATATTATATTCCCTCTGTCCCGCATAAATAGTCCACTATTCCTTTTTCGTCTGTCTCGCGATATTAGTCCAGTTTCTTAAAATAGCAAGTTTTTCACACTCATCAATAAAATATTCATTCCACTAGCACTCACAAACCTTAGTTATCGTGTCCGGACAAAGTGGACTATTTACTTGGGATGGAGGGAGTATACAATATAATAATTATAGAAGCTCGGTTGAAGCCAAAATCGAAGCTTCGGTATACAGTCGTTTCGGGTTAGATTTTGTAAAAACTCCATGCTAGCGGTTTTGGTGATTCGGTTCGATTTTTAACAGTAATGTCTGTATGTATATTTTGTGGAGGGAGTGTTTGTAATAGTTGGAAATGAATGGGAATGCAGGTTCCTGTAGCTGCTGCAGTATATTACGAAGACATGTATGTAAACTTCAAGCTTGTGATGGAAACAACACCTCAAATAGCAGGAATCCGGCTGTGGATCACCAATGAATACATGCATTCTGGTTTGAGAGATGGCGGCGGCCAGGTTTTGGATCATCTTCTTGGTCTCCTCAAAGGGAAAAAACCTCTTTTTTGAATTTCTCTTACTACCATCTTCTTTCATCATAGAATAGCTACACACAAAACCCACTTACTCAATAGCAGCATTATGTAATAAACTTCACTGTGATATCATCACATTTCTACTCCTCATGTTATGCTCAGCTTTAAGTAATGTATTCAATATACATTTTCAGATAGATTCATTTTGAAGTTATGGCTCGAGCTTTTCTCTCTTTTAACAAATAAATTGTGTCAGCCCCAAAGGCTATGTATGCCTGGTTTCAGTTGGGTCGCCTGATTTGTTCTTACTTTAGATACATTTGACTTCTTATTAATGATATTTTTCAACATGACAGAATGAGTTTGATTGGGGTCCTTTCGTTGAAAATACGGTCTTGAGGTTGTTAATGAGCAAAGGTGCCGAAAGGTATAAGGATACGTGCAACATAATGAGAAATAAGAATCGGGAGCCAACATATACGAGCTCACCGGAGTGGATGCACCGGAGCAGCGATAAATTCAGAGCTCATTCGAAAGTAGCAAGCAATAATAGATTATTAGAGGTTGTTGGTGGGACGGGACCCTGGACACACAGGGGTGGCTCTAGATCATTCCAGGAGTATGCAATGATGATAGTAAGTAATTAATCAGACTTATTTTCTTTAATCTAATAAATAATTATTCTAAACTTATTATTATTATTATTTTAAAATATATATATCATAGGCAGAACAAAGGGGCATTCCGGTTGAAGATGTTCCTGACTATGAGGTATTTGATGCAACCTATCACCGGGGTGGTTCTAACTGTAGCCAGAGGGCATCAAAATTTACTGTAAGTAAGTATGTATGTATATATTAATTTTTTAGTTTAAATAATACTTAATGATGTAGGAGGAGTATCAGAGAACGCCTGAACAAGCTAGTCAATCTCTGTCCAACAATACCGAAAAACCCTTGTCCACCTCGAACAAGAACAATTCGTTACGGAAAGGAGGTGGAGTTTCTCGTAAAAAATGGCTGTTTGGACACGGAAGCATAAGAAAGACGATTACTTGCGCCTCCAGGACTCCTCGGCCTCGACCTCCTCCACAATCAATGACCATCACCCCTGAGATGCAAGAGGTTATCAATGCCATAGTGGTAGATGAGGTTGCTCGTCAGTTAGCAGAGCTGAACCGACAGCACAGATCGCCTCCATATAAACCTTCTAATGAATGGTCTTCGAGGTTAGTTTATCATCATTTAGTATTTACATGATTATTGTATATATGAATAACTAGTTCTTTATTTTTGGTGTCCATTGCAGTGAACTCCGGTTTGACAACACCGCTGAAGATTTATGAACATTTGAACAGATATGAAAGTAAATGGATTGTGAACTATTATGATTGTTTATGAACTAATATTATGAATTGTTATCAAAATAGGGTTGGGTTTATGTAGCTGCATTGGTTGTGGAATTTTTATAGTTGTATTATATTGATTATGGAAATGTGGTTGGCTTTGTGTAAATATTATTTATATTAAAGAAAAAAAAAAGGAAATATAAAAAAATAAAAAATATATATTAAGAAAAAAAAAGGATTTGCGACGGAAAGTTCCTTAATAACCCGTCGCAAAATTTTGCATTCAATTCTTTTCTGACGGCGGAAATTCCATGGCAAAAAAATTAGCAACATGCGACGAAATTCATCGCAAACCCATTGTCAGTATTAATTTTGCAATGGAATTCTACCGATTAGTGACAGACTTTTCCATCGGAAAACTCGATTTTTTTTTAAATTTTTGTTGGTGGTGTGAGGTAAAATTGACTATTATGTTTCTTCTATATATAAGTCTCATGTCTTCTTGGAGTTAATAATAATATAGATTTATAAAGTATGATGTCACTATTTGAATGCACGAGGCATTATGATTTATGTGTATATGGATGACACACGTTTTTTACTTTATAATAAAGCCATGAATGTATAGAAAATATTCATGCTTTGTAAATAACGCAAGACCAAGAGAAGCATGCACGTATAAACCCAGTGGGGGGCAGTTGAGCCGAAATTAGTTGAGATTTAGTTGGCCTTACTTTACTACTACAAACTTTTCATTCTTATTCTCTTCCTTTGTCTATTTCTATTAATTATTACTCTTTTTCATCTCCTTCATACTTCCCCCCTCTCTCTCTCTCTAGATCACTGTCATGGAACCGCAGCAACAAATCCCACCACCACCACCGTCCTTCTCCTCCTCCGCCGCCGCCACCGACCCACATTATCTCTTCGGGCCAACTCCATGCCCATCTCAAACACCTTTTCTCTATCCTAATTCTCTTGCAGAAATGGGATTGGTTGATCAGAGCCAAATCTTGGAGAATAATGTTGATACTAATAGTGGAAGAGGGAGTTGCAGGAGGGCAAAAATGACTTTTCCACAGCGCTTCGCATTTAAGACGAGGAGCGAGGAGGATATACTTGATGATGGTTATCGATGGAGAAAATATGGACAAAAATCTGTCAAGAATAACAAGTTCCCTAGGTGAGGACACATCGTGTTTTAGTTTTGGTGTTTTATTTCATTAGTAATTAAATGAATTAAGTAAATCAGACGCTTTCACTGCTGTGCTCCGAACTAGGAATAAACACTAAACAAACTCCATGTTCATATAAAAAAAAAATTTACATCTATTTATCAGAGCACATTAATCTCTCTCTGATTATTTAGATTGATTAGGCTTTTCAACTTTCAAATTTGATTAGAGAAATCCTTGAATACTTGAAATTATTAGCTAATTATACCAGAATTTTCTATTATGCCTTATTTAAGAGTATATATAAATAACCATAATTCTAATTAGATACGTTAGATCATATAATTTTTAAATATCTAAGTTAGTTTCTTATAATTTGAATGCAATAATATTTATATACAGTCTATAAGCAAAAGCGATAATAGATCTTGGTTTTATATTTTAAAATCAATTTTCATTATGTCTCATTTAAGAGATTGTGTAGCAGGAGCCAGGAGACCTTATCAAGATTCTTTATTTTGAAATTAAATAAAATATTTTTTAAAATTAAATGGTCCAATAAAATCAAAGAAATTAAATAAAAATTCACAATATGATAAAGAAAAACCCAAACAAACAACTAGGGCATAATAAAAACTTTACTTATAAACAAATTAAGTTAGACTTGAAAAACTTTACTTATATCAATTTCAAAAACTTAGAAACCTAATTAGTTCAAAATTAAAATGATCATAAATTGAGAAAAACTTCCTCCGTCCCAGTTTAATTGTCCCAATTTTCTTTTTCATCTGTCCTAACTTTATTGTCTCATTACTAAATGATGTAACTTTTTCACACTTAACAATAAAATATTAATTTCACTCAACTTATTTTACACTCACTCTCTTTGGTTATTATGTCTGATTAACCCGAGACACTTAAGCCGGGACGGAGTGAGTATAATTCTATCAGAATAGTCGAAAAGACAAAGCAACTCTCGTTCTAAAATTGATCAATATGTTATGTTTGACTCTCATCAGGAGCTATTATCGATGCACACATCATACGTGCAATGTGAAGAAACAAGTGGAGAGGCTAAGCAAAGACAGCAGCATTGTCATGACAACCTACGACGGAACTCACAATCATCCATCTGAGTATCTCATGCAAACTCTATCTCCCCTTTTGAAACACTTTCACTCCCTCACCAACTACTACTAATTCATCACTTCATTATAATATATTCTCTACTTTCGGTCACACTTCAATCATTCCTTTTTTTTTTTCGTTCGACCCATTTATTAGTCATATTATTTAAAATAAAAAGTTAATTATTCCACGTTCATTAATTAAATATTTTTTTTATTATCTCTACACACTTTGATTATTGTACCAAAAGTTAAGGGGACAATTCATTCCTGACGAAATGAGTATATCCTGCAATTCTGTTCACTACATTTGAATGATAAACCAACTACTCCCTTTGTCTCATTTATTTGGTCCTGTTTTAACTTGGACGAATGTCAAAACTCATTTATGAATACATTAAATACTTAAACAAATTTTCTGTATTACCCTTATTTAGCAATAACTATTAATAATAACTCTATTAGTTATGTTCAATTTACAAGGATAAATTTGTAAACACATGCAAAAATCAATACAAAATTTAGATAATGGACCATAAAAATGGAACATCCCAAAAAGAAAACATGGACAAAAAATGTCGTAATCTATTCATAGACACAATATGAAAATCATGCACGCACAAAGATAATTTTATCCGTTCAAGCAAATAAGTTGGACTCAAACAGGAGTCATGCATTAAAATTTCATTGAAAAAGTGGCCATAATTTATTTCTTTAATAGAAAAATCTTTTCAACTATTCAAAAAAGAGAGATGAATAAAATGATGTATCTTCTAGTAAAAAGGGATAGAAAGTGAGATAAACGATGCTTTGCTAAAATTAGGCTATTTTTATGAGTTTCACTATGCTGAAATGTGTGATCGAAATGTGGTTTTGCACGCAATAATCAATATCACTATAAACTGCAATCGGATCAATCAGTTAATTTAACTACTGGAAATTACCTCTAATGCAATGCGGAAGAATTCCGATCAACTTCGCCAACTCGGCGCCGCCTGCAATAACAAACTGAATCCCGCCGGAAACCGGCATATAAAATACTGCGGCTACACCGCCGCGCTCCTCCTCATTCTAGCCGCCGTCGCCTTGATACTAGCCTCGACCGTGTTCAGAATCAGATCTCTCACCGTCCGAATCGGAAACCTCACTTCCGGCAGTCTCCAGCTCTTCAGCCGCGGCAACATCACCCTGAACGCCGACGTGTGGGTGAGGAATCCGAATTTCGCGTCGATCGACTTCGGGAACATGACGACCACGCTCTTCTACCGCGATGCGGTGGTCGGAGAATCGCGCGCGCCGCCGGGGACGGCGATGGCGCGTCGGACGGTGAGGATCAACGCGTCGATGGAGATCATGACGGATCGGATCCTGTCGCAGCCGGATCTGGCCGCGGATATCGTCTCAGGCTTGGTGAATGTCAGTAGCTATTCGCATGTTGGCGGGAAAATCAAATTGGCGATATTTGAGAAGCAGATGACGATGAAGATGTGCTGCAACGTCAGCATTAACGTAACGAACCAGAAGATTCGGCAGCACCATTGCATGCGGAAGATCAAACTCTAGATAGAGAAAGTTTTTTTTGGAAGATCAAACTCCAAATATCATATAGTTAGGTCAATTAAATGATTTTGATTTTTTCAGCACAATAAAATAAAAGTAACATTTTATAAAAGACTAAGAATTTTTTGATATATTTTTTAGTGATTTAAATTTTAAAATAGTTATTTAGGTTAGCTGGATAAATATTAATTTGAAGATCTTATTAGAAAATCGTTGTGTAGTAATAATTGTTTATTTTATACTTCATCTGTTCCGCCCGAATTATTAAACTTAAATCGGGCATTCAAATTGAATTGACACATTTTTAAAAACCGTAATTATTGAGGTTCGAATTTCAGAGATCGGAGCCCTTAGAACCTTATGAAGAACATAGCAAACAACAACGAAATAAGCAAGAAATAAATAATCAGAAATTAAACAGAGAAAACCAATATTGAGAGGAGTGGACGTAATTATTAGGCTAGATCCATAAATATTTTGACAGAGTTTTAGCGAGATTGACGTATGGGCAAAAGATGATCGAAAAAATGAGCTCCAGGCCTCTATTTATAGACATGATAGAGGCAGGAGGAGGGTCCTAACCCTAGGCGTCGTCCACTAACGGCTTGCCGCGATTTTCGGAGCGGTTCCGGGTTTCTTGGGGTCGGTTAGTGTTGCAACGGTCGGGCGCCGCCAGGTTGCTAGGGTTTCTTTCCTCGAAATTCCTCGCTACCGACCCTCTCGGTGTCGAGGCGCTTAGTTGGTCGGTGTAGAGGTCTTGACTTTGAGTATTTCACTATTCTGTTGGTCTTTGTGGTCAGGCTTCCTGTAGTGGGCCGCTCACGTGGGCCGACTTGTCCATTGGGCCTAGACCTCGTGGACCTGGCCCCAACAGTAATTTTTTCGCAATCAATAATAAAATATTAATTCTACTTATACTAACAGTTCTTAATTCCTGTTGAAAAGAAGTGCGTCAATTTGCACGTGACGGGATAATATATTTTAAAATGTGAACAAAAATATAGTTATTCGATTAGGTAATTTAGGTGCCTTCTAGATCATCAAGAAAATTTGATTTAGATCATCAAGACATACTTTTTAATTAATAAATGAAATATGAATGAAGTAAAAACATCACTTTTTTATTAGTTAGTTCAATCAAAATAATATTTTGAAAATAAATTATGTGTCTTAATTACAAAAATTATAAATCTTATCTTATAAATACAAAAATTTGAAAAGTACATCATAAATTCATAATTGCAAAACTTATGAAAAACTTTGTTTAAATTTGCAATGAACTAAAAAAGGAATGAGAGTGATGTTCAAGAATATAAACAGCCTGTCTGAAAACACACTGTTTGACAAATCAAATGCAACCAAAATGCATGTGTATTACAATTAAAACCTCTCCTTTTTTTCCAGAATCCGATTCTTTCTACACGATCAACTCTACTTTTTTTTATAGGGTATATTAATTACACGTCTCTTCAAAATTAATAAATCCAAGTTTGAATTTACACATTAAATTATAATCAAATTCGAGATTTTTCATACGAAAAATTGAAAGCAATTAAATGAGTTGCTCCGTTTATTAAATGCTACAGCTCTAATCCCCACCCACCTTCATCTCTCTCTCCCCGTCTCCTCCAATTTCCGCTTCATTCAAATGGCCATTCCCACCACCAGCACCCACCGCCTCTCCCAATGTCCACCGCCCCTCCGCCGCCCTTAGCCACCATCACCAGCCCCTCCCTCTCTCAGAACCTAAGCTCCATCGGCCTCGGCTACTCCATCGCCATCGCTCTAGGCTTCCTCGTCCTCTTCGCCACCATCCTCCTCGCTTCATACATCTGCTGCCGCTCCGCCGCCGCCAGACGCCGCCGCCGCGGCGATGCCAGGAGCCCCAACACCGATCACTCCGACGAAATCAGCACCTACCTTCCGCGGATCATCTTCGTCGCCGAGGACGACGACGGCGAGAGCCAGAACGCCGTCGGGCTCGAGCAGGCCGTCATCAATTCGTACCCTAAGTTCGTCTTCTCGAAGAGGAGCGGCGGCTGCGCGAACGACGGCGTTTGCTCGATATGCTTGTGCGAGTACAGGGAGTCGGAGATGTTGAGGATGCTGCCCGATTGCCGCCACTGCTTCCACGTCATGTGCGTGGACGCGTGGCTGAAGCTCAACGCTTCTTGCCCTGTCTGCCGGAGCTCGCCGCTGCCGACTCCGCTGTCGACGCCGCTGCAGGAGGTGGTCCCGCTGTCGCAGTACGACGGCGGGCGGAGGAGACAATAAGGAAACTAATTATTTTGGGGGCTGATTTGAGAATTAGGAGTTGCTCAGGGATGGGATTGTGATTTTTTAATTTAGATGGTGTTGAAATGTAAATAACTTTTTGGTGTTTTCTTTTCTTGAAAGTTGAAATATTTGTTTTTCTTTATTCTTTTTTTTTTGTTGATTAATGAATCATGATTTTTTTTAAATCACAAAATCTTTTTTTTTTAAAAAAAAGTTTTGAATGCATAGTGATTATGAGAAATAGAGATGTCCATTGGTCGGTTATGGGCCGGTTCGGCGGTTCCAGAAACCCTGGCCCTGTACCAGTCCGCCAAATATGGGAGATGATTCCGGGCTGAATCACCGGTTCCAGACGATTTTTTCTTTTTTTCTTTTGGTTTTTTAATGTATAATTATTCCAATTTTGTTCTGGTTTCGGACCGGTTCGACGGTTCCCACATATCTAAGGCGATAACAATTGTTGGATTGCCCAACGGTTCTTTTCTCCGCCGGTTTGTATCGACACATTTTCCGATTGTTTTTTTAAAAAAAATAAATTAATGAACCACCGATTCTGCTGGTTCGGAACCGGCGATTCCACGGGTTTAAAAAAATGGAACCGAAATCGGTCTGCCAAAAATTGCACACGGTTCCGATTTGGAACTGTGGCAGCCGGTTCTGGGCCGGTTCGACCGGTTCCGGTTCAAAGTGGGCAACTCTAATGAGAAACCCAATTCATACATAGGGTGAATTACAATATCAAATGGCTTATATAGTTGAATAATCAAATATGATTATATAAATAATGTATAGTTTTAAGACCCCGATAAAATGGATCGACCGTGAACTTGAAGTCACTTCAAATAAAAGCAACTTTTTGGCCATACTTGAATGTATGTATGTATCAACGTGTATGGTTTTAGTCAATGGGTTTTTTAATTATTATTATTTATAAATATTTATTAGAATATTACTAATATTGCTGTTTTCTAAGGTTGATCACTACCAATGATATCGAATAAGACAAGGATTATGAGAATTTTAGGAATAATCTATATGACATTTGATTTTTGTTTTTCACTACCACGCTGCATGTTGAGAAGGATGTAAGTCTTGTAACAGTATTAGGATAATATTTACTCTACTAATGCACTCGTTTTTTTTTTAGTAAATCAAAACACTAAATCTAATTACTTTGTAATGACTCTAATCTCAAGATTTTCAATCTCTCTAACTTCCTTCAATCACACTCTTACAGCCCTGTTCCTTAGTTAACACTTTGATAATTCCTTTTCACAAATTTAAGTGTGTGTAATTCTCGAATTCATGTTTTGGTGTGTAGTAGCTTCGGTTAGTGATCAAGATTCTTGATCATCATCGATCAAATGGCCAAGCCAAATGTCCTAAAAAAGTTCAAATCAGTCAACAGATTGATCATCTATGTCTTGATTCTTGCTGCCCTTGTCTGCATCGCCACCTTCACCAAAGCCTACTCCCTCAGATCCTTCCTCCCTTCCAACTCCTCTTGCAACAACAGACCCACCGTCGCCCGCGGCGGCGCCGCCGCATCAGAGATGAAGGAAACTCTCGAGCTAGTGGTTAACAAGATCCAGCACCAGCTCGATCACATGAGGATGAACTCCCCCCATGACCAATCATCATCTGATCATCATCATCAACACGCTTCATTTCTCGCAGATGTCTTAGACCTCATCCAATCAATGCAAGAATCTCTCTCCGAATCCCATCAAGAGACTGAACACCAACTTCAGCAGCCCGACGAGTTCTTCCTGACCGAAGAAATCAGGAAATACATCAAGATCAAGCCTAACAGACTGGGAAAGCAGAACTTCATGGGAGCTAACGGGACCTTCACCAGCATCGGCCATGGCTGCTTCGCCATGAAAGACGAGCTGGAAGCTTACATGGACTACGACGTGGGCGACATATGCAACGACGACTGGAAGCTAGCTCAGAAGCTCCTCGTCCACGGCTGCGACCCCCTCCCGCGGCGGCGCTGCTTCTCCCGCGCCCCTCAGCTCTACACCCGGCCCCGCCCCGTAAACGAGTCCCTCTGGGCGTTGCCCGACGACAGAAACGTGCGGTGGAGCGGCTACAGATGCAAGAACTTCACCTGCCTCGCTAGCAAGGAAACAAAAAAGGGATTCTTCAAATGTGCTGACTGTTTCAACCTCACGGATCACGAGCGTCCGAGATGGATGGAGCAGCCCAGTTCGAATCTGAGCTCGGAGTTTCCGATATCCGAAGTTCTTGAACTAAAGCGCGGCGAGATCAGGATCGGACTGGATTTCAGCGTCGGGACAGGGACGTTTGCTGCGAGGATGAGAGAGAGAGGAGTGACGGTGGTTTCCGCCACCGTGAACCTCGGAGCTCCGTTCAGCGAGGTGATAGCGCTGCGTGGGCTGGTGCCGCTGTACGTGACGGTGAATCAGCGGCTGCCGTTCTTCGACAACACGCTGGATTTGATCCACACCACGAGGTTTCTGGATGGGTGGATCGATTTGGTGTTGCTGGATTTCGTGATGTATGATTGGGATAGAGTGCTGAGGCCGGGAGGGCTGCTGTGGATCGACAGCTTCTTCTGTGTGAAGGATGATTTGGAGGATTATTTGCAGGTGTTTAGGATGCTGAGGTACAAGAAACATAGGTGGGTTGTGGTTCCTAAGTTTGATAAGAATGATGAGAGAGAAGTGTTCTTTTCTGCTGTCTTGGAGAAACCGTCTAGGCCATTCAGATGATCTTAATCAGTTGCCTTTTTTTTTTTTAGATGTTTGTGGTAATAAAGCAAAACATTATTGATTTTGTAGAAATGGGAGAGAAAACATAAATAAGCAGAGGCAAATACTGACCTAATTCATTAGTAATAAGGATTAGCATAATCCAATCATTAGTAATAAGGATTAACATTATTTCACTTGAGGAGCTGCGATCTACATTGCTAGTTGCATAAATTGCATGACAGGTGAACTGATGTTGTATTATTTTTGTTAGATTAGAACAACATAATCTGCTAACCAAATATTCTAAGCAACCTAAACATTTCATAATGAAAGAGTATTGCTTCATTGTTGTAATACTCCATTAGTAAGTGCTTCATATTTGCATACGCATTTGTAAAGCTCAAAATTGGTTCCAAACCTCATGTTTCATAACTATACAAATTATAGATTTTTTCTTACAACTTGGGTTAACTACACTAGAGTGGTTGACGCTGAATAATCAATTTTGCAGTTGGAGAAAGAGCCTGGCCTTCCAAATTTTGCTTGATATCGTTTTCACAAGTGTCTGCATACCAGGTATGTTCTCTCCATTGTTCAGATCCAAAGTATACAAAGTATTCCTTCCAGTATCTAATAATAATACACATTTGGAGGAGGGAGGGAGCATTTTTGAGGATGTAGAGCGCAAACTCGAACTCATTCCTCGATCCTTGGAACCCATTTATCTCCACTTTCTTCAGTGTCCTCAACTCAATCACTTCATTACTCACATTCACTGCACCAACCTCCTCTCTAACCAATCGGGTATACTGCAGGCATGCCACACAAATTCATCACATTCTCTCTCTCTCTCTCTGTCTCTCACTACAAAATATAAGTGAAATATATAAAGAAAATCAAACTCACATTCAATTGCAATTCCTCAAGGACTGGGAAACTCTCAAGATAGGGTATCAGCTCCAGCAGATTGATTGGTGTTGGTACCCTATCCAAAGTCATACCGAGTACTCTAAGCTCCCTAAATCTTGATCTTCCAATCAACATACCCTCAAAAAAAAAAAAACAATGTAATATTAGTATCACAAATCGTTATCAAAGTAAGTGGTGTATGGTATGGATGGATACCTGATT
>JAPKLW010000414.1:436751-449792 GCA_026898455.1 Plectranthus barbatus
TTTTTCCTGCTGTTTTTGTCTTGGATTCATGGTGTGATTGCTTTTTTTTTATGTCCAAATGAAAAAAATTATGCTGAGTTGCTGTTTGAGGAAAGTATTGTGTTGGTTGTAGTATTTCACAGTTACCATTTTAGAATTTCATGAACACTGAGCTGTATTTTAGAAACAGGATACAAAATCTGCTAGGTTTTCTGTACCGGATTAAAGATAAACGCATTTGAGGATTGAATTAAATATATGTGAGGTCCTCGTTTTTCTTGCTACGCAATTGATGATTTCATGTGAGGCGTTTTGACCTTCCCGCTGGAATAGTTCTTAAGCTTAAATGCTATAAAATACTTAGGTGTTTTCAATGGAATATTGTAATATTGATCTAAAGTATGAATTTAACTATTATATGGTGCTTGATTTTGCAGCTGCTGATGTATTCTTGTGGAGGAACAAGGATATATCTGCCTCAGTGCTTGGTGGAGCTACAGCAGTCTGGGTGCTGTTTGAGCTTCTTGAATACCATTTGCTAACCCTGGTCTGCCATATTGCCATCCTTGGGTTATCTCTGTCGTTCTTGTGGTCCAATGCTTCAGTGTTAATTAATAAGTGAGCATGCTAATTAGTTCCCCCTGTTAGCTTCCTCTTCAAAATTGTCAGTTAGTAGTTATACGGATCCATTGTTTATTTGTCTGCAGGAAGCCTCCCCATATCCCAGATGTTCGCCTTCCCCAGGAGCCATTTCTAGCGGTTTCTTCAGCCCTTCATTCTGAGATTAATCATGCTTTTGCAGTGTTCAGAGAAATCTCGTCTGGCAGGGATCTGAAAAAATTCCTTGGGGTAATGTTGATTGTGTTCCCTCAAGTTCAAAAATGAAAATCTTTCTTGTTTTATGTACCTTAACTCATAAACTAGTACTTTGGAGTTTTGGCCTAGTACTGAACCTGTGATTTTTAAAGGGGGAGAGAAAAACAAAAACCTTGAAAATTCTCATGCTAGTGATGTGTGATCCTCTTTAGCTTAGATTGTCTATCATTTACTACGGATGAGTAACATTAATGAAATTTGTGTTGACACTTGATCATAATTTCTCAATGCTAAAACTTTGCATTAATATCAGATCTACCTTCAATTTTAGCCTTCGTAGAATCTTGATTATGTTATAATGCTGCCCATGTCAAAATTCTTTAGAGTAATGAGATTGTTTCAAGTATAAAGATTGCCTTACTATATTCAGTTCATCCGACTTCTCCTTTTCTAGATTTTTTTTTTTCATTTATTTGATTGCTTGGTAAGTGCTTGTCATTCGTTCAGTTCGACATTGAGGCTCGAATTCATTTTCAGGTTGTTGTTGGTCTTTGGTTTATTTCAATTGTGGGGAGCTGCTGCAGTTTCTTGACATTGTTTTACATATGTAAGAATCCTTATCCTTTTGTTATGTGTTACCGAAGAACAAATTGGCTATTAGGATATAATTTATTCACCACTACATTCTCATTTTTCTTCCCAGTATTTGTTTTGCTGCACACCGTGCCTGTTTTGTATGAGAAGTATGATGATAAGATTGATGCATATGCTGAGAAAGCAATGCATGAAATCAGAAAGCAGTATGCAGTCTTTGACCACAAATTCTTGAGCAAGATACCTAGGGGACCATTGGACAAGAAACAAGCTTAGGGAGACTCACTTCATCGTAGTCAATCCCTCTCTAGGTGTAATTTCTGCAGTTTCACTCGGAACATTGTGATTTTGGTTTCTTAGGTTGAATTTGGATTCTGAGCAAGATTTCATATATTTATAGCATTGCTATTAGATTCGTTTTCTTAGCTTGATGTAAAATGAATTCTTAGGTGCTTTTAGAACTTTGTAATTCTTTTTCTGTATAAATACTTGGAATATATTTTCATGATATGTGCTCTATTTTGCTTTGGGACATTCATGCATTTTGTTGAATAATATTAGACGAACATTTAAAAGATCTGAAAAATTAAATGTGCTAGCAGAAGCAAAGATTGTAGATTTTGTGTTAATAATTCATTTAAACCTTGTTATTTATTGTTATTTTAGTAATTTATAGAATTGCTAGTGGATTAAACGATGATGACCATTATCAATGTGGGCGTTAGGCCTGAAATAAACGTGGCCACGCCCATTGGTATGATCAATGTACATTCATTTCACCCCAATTCCGGAAATTGTTCCCGACTATTAAAACCTTAAATCCCTAATAATACATAAGCTACAGTTAAAATTGCCAAACAAGCCATTAAAAATAAAACTTATTATGTAATCCTAGAAAATATATAATTAATAATTCTCTATAAGTCTTTAGAAATCATTTACTTAAATAACTCGTCCTTTTATTTTTTGTTGTCGGTATCCAGTTTATCAGTAAATAAAAACTAATAAAATATTAATTTATGTTGTAAATTAAAAGTCTAAGGAAGTAGTATATAATTTAAAAAGAACATAACATAAACGTAAAGTCAGGATGGCCGAGTGGTCTAAGGCGCCAGACTCAAGTTCTGGTCCTCGTGAGAGGGCGTGGGTTCAAATCCCACTTCTGACATTATTTTATTTTTATCTACTTCTACGTTTTGTGCTATATTCTTCTCATTCACTTTTTCCTCACTTTATTTTTTTTACCTCTTTCATTTTATTCACTTTTTGCTTGTGCAGTTTTTCCACACTGATGACTAATCAATTGACAAAATCTCTTAATTCTTCCATATAGACAAACATTCTCAGACAGAGAATCTTCTTGTTTTCTCACAGGGACAAACATTCTCCAAGCAAATTAATCTTCAACCATGTGACAACAACATATGTTGTTTGTTTTACTCACCCTCTTATGCATCTTTCTCCAGAACATTGTTACAAATTCAAAGTAGTTCAACTTCATTTTGATAATTTCCTTTTAGGGATAGTATGGTGATGATAATGCAGTGAACCTAACTTTTAGCTCTAACTACATGTTCTTGTCTAACATCAAAAGCATGAATTGCTCTTTAATGTGTTGTCCTTTCATGACAAATTGCAAGAGCTGGAAGCCGATGCTCCCGACATGCTTGCTGCTGCATATAGTGATGTCTCTACCCTACCCAGCAAACTTTGTTTTAGCCAAAGATGTAACTTTCTTGAAACTTGCATTCTTTCTTAATTTTACCTCTTTAGAGTTCAGCTCTGGTATATGTTTTTAAATTTTTTCACCTCTCCCTTGTTGTTTCTTGGTCTTGTGGTGTAGTTTTCGATCAAGAAGCTAACCAAACATGCGTGGTTGGTTAAGACAAAGACTGAACAACACTTAGTGAGGACAAGTAGTTTGTCTTAAGGAGATGGTCCCCCACAATCTAGGCTAATTTGAGATGTGTGTGAACTTGAAGTTTTAGACGCTAGCGATTCACATTATGGTGCTTCATTAATAAAGGGTATGGATGCAAGAACAGACAGAGAAAAAATGGTAGATAGAAACAAGATATGTTGTTTTTCTTATGGCCTATACCCAGCAGCATGTTGCCTCAATGGACCCTCTATGTCCCCTGCTGGTTTCCTCATCAAAGAGTCGAGTTTCGGTTGCTTTTGGAAATGGGATGCTTAGTACATGGTCCATGGATAATGCTCAAACCATGACAGGAAGGCATCACTCTCCTATCCTCATGCAGATTAGTAATGTAAGGTTGGGAATTTTTTTAATGTTATTTTTTTTCAACCAGATTGTGTTGTGCTGTTATTCTCATCTTCTTGTTTCTTATTTATCAGAGAAATAATGAGGATTTAGTGAGAGATCTGGTGGGAAACTGATGTAATAATTTGAGAATATTGGTGGACCATGCATGAATTTGTTAATAACTTCAATTACCAGAAAGGAACAAAAAGAGGAAAACTGGAACATGTGAGGCCCCTTTGAAACCTCATCCTGAAAAATGAAGCATCAAGCTACTTGATGCCAAAGGTATCTTGTTCTGTTCTCATCTGCAACCACGAACCGGTTCGTTTATTTCTACGAATTCTGAGATTTTCGAGGTAAAATGTATGAATATGTTCAATAACTAGTGTCTACAGTAGAGAGAGAATACATTCATGTTACAACACAAGGATTGACAGTTGCACAATGCCCTGAGTGGAATCCCAAGATTTTGTTCTACAATGAATTTCTTGAATCTGATCTGCTCTTTCTTCTGTTTGCAGATGGCAGATCACCTCATTTTTGTGAAAAATTTAGCAAGAATCAATCATTAGTCCAAATGCAAGAAGAAAATTAAAAAAAGAAGAAAAAACCAAGAATCTGCTTTGGAGTTTATTACCTATTGATCTCTTGCAGTAGAGGATTGCTTCATGGATGGAGCTCTCATCACCACACCAAGAGCTACTAGCACGAGCCGGGGTTACTCTAGGCGAGGCTTGAGGCGAAGCGCCCCAACTCCTCGCCTTTTTCAGAGCAGCTCCATTGCTGATGACTTTAAAATCAGGCCACTCCACACCTGAACTCGGCCTTGGCGATGCCTGCACAGAATTACTCCAGCTTCGAACCTCGAAAACCTTTCTCTCAAGATCATCAACCCTACTACTCTTCTTCGAGGGCCTCATCAATCCGAAACACTTCTGCAAGATTCTCTGGTATGATCTCCTCCATCTCTCAACCAAACACCACTGTTTCTTGCTCCTCATCGAATACAGAGAAACAGGCGAAGGAGAGACCGAACAAGAACCCGAAGCTCTTCTCATGGCTTCCGCCTTTGCTCTGTCGACATAGACAGGCATGATGTGGCCATCTGAGAAGATTTCATCAGCATGAACGAGGGCAGCATGGATTGGTGTCAGTGAAACATCGAAGTTGAAGTTGTGATCTCTATCACATCTCTTTTCGGGCAACGTTGGACTGATTGTCTCGGTTGGGACATCAAGGGGGTGCTGCTTTCTGTCTACTAACCAACTGTAGGAGAAGCTCTCTGTGGCTAATGGCTTGGAGTTTTCCATGGGGAGATGGAGATTTCCAAGTTCAGAGTGAGAAGAAAATGGAGAAAGTGATGGTTTAAAAAAAAAAAAAAAAAAACTAAGATTTTGGTGTTAGAAAAGTGTGAAGTTTTCATGGATGCTTTACAACTCTGGTATTTATATGTGTGTGAACAAAATAAAATTTCTCAGAAACAACACATGGCTTGTCACATATCAGTCTAACACCAGTTTGGTAAATTTGCTATTTTCATTAACTATAACATGTTTTTTTAAGTGAATATGTATGTTGGAAAGTGATTGTTGATTTATTAATTTTTTTTTTTTGGTTTGTGTTTATATTTTGAGATTAATTTAGGATAAAGGTTCAATTACAATACAAAGGTGAATTGTCGATTCAGGACTCAAAAGATAGTTTAATTATCGATTCAACATCCGAAAGATGATTTGTCAATCCATGACTCGAAAGATCAAATACCTCAACATCAGGTCGTAGACTGAAAATTGTTTGATCTTTCGGGTTATGAATAGAGAATTTTTGTGATCTTTCAGGTTCTGAATTGAGAATTAATCTTTCAAGTCCTGAATCGATAATTAAACTATCTTTTGGGTCCGTAATTGATAAAAGTCCAAATATAATACAGCTCCTTCGGAAAAATATCCAAATTATTCTATACCATACAAGTATAAGATATGAGTGCGATTTCATACACTCTATCTATTTAACGAACTAAACCATGTTATTGTTTTTCCCAATCTTGTTAAGACATGAGTTTGTCCTAAAACAGCACAAAGTTTATAAAAGCTTGTTGGAGGTAATTAACAAAGTAAAGTTCTTTCTCAAAATAAAGAAATAAAGCTGTTGTATTATATATATAAAAAAATATATCAAAGTTGTCAGAGTGCATTTGTAATGTAGGAAAATCAAGCCACTAATCATGACTATAATAAAGTGTTGAACCCCTAAGATTAATTGATAAACAATATAGTGATGCTAAATAATCAAAATCTACCGAGTCAATGCATTAATTGGTGTATGCAGTATTTAACTGAACAGATATTTTTATAAAAATACCAATACATTAATACATTCTAATAAAATATAGTTATTCTAAACAATAAGTAACTAGTGCAATAGTTGAAAGGCCAAAACCATGATTAAATAAATGATTATTTATTAGCATGAGGTTTATGGCTGGGGTGAAGCAAGTTGCCAAAGCATGGACCATGCTTCAGATAGTGACATTCTCAGTCTCTAAACATTTAAACTAATCCTTTCTTTTTATAATAGGATTACATGTATTAAACTCACACATCCAGATGTTCCCGTGGAAGCTCAAACTTGTGACCTCTTGTTACAAATAAGGTGTTTTCACCATTACATCCCGAGCGAGGGGACAAACTAGTCCTTTTTTTTTTTTTTGCTGCTGAAAGCGTCTTACTTGTAACTAGGGGTGACTATTCGGTTTTTCAGTTCGAATTTGGCCTATAAAATAACCGAACTAAAATTCTTGTTTGGTTTTCGGTTATAACAGAATTATAATATAAATTTAATAAATTCATTAAAAATAAAAATAGAAATTATATATATTCATATTAATATATATAAATATATATATTAAGTTATTTTATTCCGAAAAATAACCAAACCGAAAATCATAATATTGAGAAAAAATAAATCAAACCTAACCGATAACCGAAATTTTTTCAAGTCAATTTGGTTTTTAGTTTTTACGATTCCTTGCTCACCCCTACTTGTGACCAAGAGGTTTGGATTTGAAAAATTTTCGAAATATGCAATTGTCTAAGTTTACATAAATGTAATTGTGTTAAAAAAAAATAAAAATTAAACAAGCTCTATACCACCACAAGTTGACAATTACAATCTTCCAAATTTCATTAAATGCCTTTCACGATTTGAAGTAAAATACTAGATGTAACATTTTATGTATATATCCACATAGATCTACCCAAAGTAAGACAAAATTTTGTGAGAAATGGTGAATGCAATTTTTGTTTTCTTCATTAGATTTTCAACCGAGATCTCGAGTAGAGATAAACATAACATATTCGATGTGTTCGATTAAAATTTTGAAAATTTAAATTGATCAGATATTAGTTTAATTAAATTTTGAAATTAAAAAAAAAGGAGTTTTATCAATCCAGGACCCGAAAGATGGTTTAATTATCGATTCAGGACCCGAAAGATTAGTTCTCAATTCAGGACATGAAAGATCACAAAAATTCCCAACCCAGGACCCGAAAGATCATACAATTCTTAATCCAGGACCTCAATATCAGGTCCTGGATTGAGAATTGTTTGATCTTTCGGGTCCTAGATAGATAAATCCTCTTTCGGGTCCTGAATCGATAATTAAACTATCTTTTGAGTCCTGAATCAACAATACTCCTAAAAAAAATTAAATATACTGATGAAGATTTGGACGAATTTATCTACTAATCAGCATAAACTTGAGATGAGAAAAAGTAAGAGACAGGGGTCCCAAGTTGTAGGGACAAAATGTAAATCAAAGGCAGAAAAAAGTTTGTAGGAAGATGGAAAAAAAAAGGTTAGGACTTAGAATTATAAGAAGAGGTCCCTAAACTTTTGATTTCCACCAACATTAACTAAAGGGGATGTTTGTTCATTTTCCAGACATTTGTGCCCTTTTAATGATGTCAACTTTAAGAATTTTCCTTTTTCTTTTTTGTTTTTCTTTTCTAAAGTATGAGTTATTATTATACTCCCTCAGTCCCAGATTAATAATCTCATTTGCTTTTGGCACAATAACGAAGACATGTGAGTGTAGAATGAGTTGAGTGGAATTAATATTTTATTGTTGAGTGTGAAAAAATTATCCTTTTTAGAAACGGGACTATTAAAGTGGGACGCACGAAAATGTGAAATGAGACTATTAAAGTGGGACGGAGGGAGTATTTATTAGTTTTGATAATCGTTACTATGAAAATAAATATAAATTGTGACATGATATAATGTGACTATTAATATTTTATGAAAAAAAATTACATTTTAAAATATATAAATATGCTTGATTATGAATTAATTGGGTTTGCGAAATACTTAACAATACTAATAGTAGTAGTAGTAAGCCATTGTTGTGCTAGATTCACTTTATAATAATAATTTTTTAAAAAAGGAAATGGATGATACATTTCTTTACCATTGGAATGAATTGAAGTGGCAAAGTAACATTCTTTTATCAAACTTCAATATTTGTGGGTACATAAATTGGATCTTTATGGAAGTAAAGTAGTAGTAGATATATAAAAAACTTCTATTAGGTTTAGGTTGATGTTTCATATGTTAGATTAAAATTTAATATATATTAATTAATCTCCTAATTATTTATATTTGACCACAGTCAAATATTTTAAATAATTAAGTGGTTATACATATCCTTATTTTTAGGGACCGCTAATTTTGAAACTGATACGTAACTTCTTTGATGGGAGAAGTTATTGAATCACACTTATAAATATTTCAATTTTCAGCATACGGTCCACTGCAGTTTCCTTTACAGAAGACCCGCTGACAATTAAAGTTCTATTAAAGTTCTTCAAGATTGTTCGTAGAAATCAAAGTAATGGTTGGAGGTATAACTCGATCTTATTTCCGCTGCAATACGTTTTAATATTTAAATCGTTGAGGTATGTTTTTACATCATATACTTTTCTCTCATCAAGTGGGATTGATTCTTTCTTCTTTTTCATGGCCGATGATGAAGGGTTACAAACTCCAATCTTACTACTAATATGGTAAAATTCTTGATTTTGGAGTTGAAGTTCACCCAACCATAGAGAAATTGATTTCTCTTTATAATGTTTGTATATTTACCTTTACACTCGAATGTTGCGTGAATTAAATATTTTATTTTATATATTAAGATATAATGAATAAAGTTTTATATTTATTTTTGTATACTTTAAACATATAAGTTAATCTTTATATTGTATATCTAATTATATGTATTGATTTTGTAAAAATAAATAGATCAAACACAAATAGAAGTTTTTTATACAAAATTAGACTGTAGAGAAAATTATACTTGTTTAATATAAGAAATACTAAATAAAATAAATTAATAAAAATACAATGTTTTCAAGAATAATGACCATAAATGAAAATTGAATCGAAGAAAAGAAAAAAAAAAGCAATCTGGTCGATTAAATCGTTTTATTTTAAAGAATGAGATACGTATAAAATATTTTTAAAGTTTGGGATATAAATACATATACTCAAATAGTAAATAACTAAATATATAATTGTCAAATATTTAGCTTTAAGATGCATGCATGCAAGAGCAGTTGAAAGCTAGATTTTTTGAATTTGAATTGGTCATTGATAGAGATTATTTGATTTTTTTAATTATTATTATTATTATTTGCAAGAAATAGAAAAGTGTTTAGTTGAAATAAATTAAAGAAACGAGTTTTATTAATCTAAGATCTATAAGATAACTTAATTTTCAATTTATTATTTCAAATATAAAATTCTCAATCCGGAAACTATAAAATTCAAAATACTCAAAAACAAAATTTGAAAAAATATGAAACTCTCAATCATGAACTTTAATATCATATTAGAATTAGAGATTTTTTTGAAGTATTAAATTGAGAGTTTATTTTTCTATACTAAATCAACTACTAAATTATCTTTAGGATTCTAGATTAATAGGACTCCATTAAAAAAATTATGCTGTAACTCCAAAATAAAGTTAAAGTATTTGATATAAAAAAAAAAAAACTAATTCAAAAATTATGTAGCAATAAAAAGAGGAACATAATGGTCTGGGCTTTAAAGGGCCCACGCCTTTGGGCTTTATTTTTAAACCAATTCATGCTCCAGAGTTAATGTTACAAATAAAAACTAGAACTAATGAAACTCCATTAAAAATAAAATTAATACTCCCTCTGTCCCTAAACATTAGTCTTGTTTCATTCTGGCACAGATACCAATGCGATAGAGATAGAGAAAATTAGTATTTTATTAGTAAGTGTGTATTAACTTTCCATTTTAGGAAAACAAGACTAATGTTTGGGACAGACGAAAAAGGAAAACATGACTAATGTTTTGGGACGGAGGGAGTATTAAATAACAATGACTTCGAGTTCTTAAATAGTTAATATATACGAGTTATTAAAAAATAATATTTTTTAAACATTTATATAATAATAAATGTTAGATTATAAGGAAATTTAATATAAATTATTAATTAAATATAAATGAAGGATGTGAATTTATTTTGATAATGGATCGACTTCCTATATTTGGAGAGTTCCGTTGAAATGATAGCTTAGTGGTTGAGTGCAGAGGGAATATTTATAAGTTTAAATTTTGTCCCTTCGCTCGGGGTGTAGTGGTTTAAGCACCTTTCCTGTGACTGAGAGGTCACAGTTCGAGCTCCCAGGGGAACATCTGGGTGTGTGAGTGTGTGTGTGAGTTTGAGATTAATGTAGACTTATTCAAAAAAAATAAGTTTAAATTTTATTTATATTTTTTTATGTTGAATTTATTATAAAAAAATTATTTCATGCAAATTTAACTGCAGATTGCCCTTATTATTAGACAATTCATGTACAATATTTGGACAAAAATCAATGTGTTAAACCACAAAATACATGTGGAAATTAGAGGCGGCTTTGCATGTAGGTCACTAGAGTTCGTTTACTCTACAATTTATAACAATTTTAAAAAAACTTTAATATGGAATATATATGGATATTCTTTTAACCATAAAACTTTAATGGAATTGAATCGAGTCGATTAATGTCTTATTCAATTATTAATTTATTTATTTAAATGCAAAAATTATTTATTTCAAAAATAATATTATATTCATACTTCAAGTTCAATTTTTTATAAATACAAAGATTCATTATACTTCTAACTCTAAATTATGAAAATTATAGTTTTATAACATTAATTTCATATTTAAAATAACAAACAGACTCACAAGATCTCGAGTCGAATATTATAAACGTCTTATTCATTCAATAAATAAGCTCGAGCAAATTTTTATTAGAACAAAATTCAAATAGTTTACAAACAATTTAATTAATTTATAGGTCTAATTTAACCTCTATGCTTACCAAAGGTAAATGATTTAAATATTTTTCTTTTATTCAATAAATCACGAACTCAAACTTTAATTAATAATAAAAAATATATAGGTGGGTGGCATTTAAAGCGGTGCATTATATTTAAAATAATAAATAACATATTGAATTACACAGTGATAAATAGTGATATAAAATTTAAAAGTAATTGACTTGGTGTGTGAGAAAATTGAAGGTTCCATCATTCATTGACTAAAAACAACTTAGATATTTTCAATAAATTGAAACGGCAAAACGACCCGCCCCACGTCGTATTAAAAGTCTAATTTAAATTTTAACCTCGAATTCTCGTTATTGTTGTCCTAAAATAAGCCGTCCGAATCTTCAACGGCCAAAATTGGAATTTAAATCTAATGAATGCCTAACTGATAGGCTCGAAAGAAAATTAATTTTATCGATCTAGTACTCGAAAAATATAATTATGTGTTTCAAAATATATATAAGATTGAAATAACACCGAAAAAAAATTATTCCATTATATATATATATATATATATATATATATATATATATTTTGGGTTGATACTTAAATTACATGAAATGTTTTTTGATAATCCTATGTTGTGTAGTGAGGAATTGAATGCGTACAAGGGCTACATATATTTCTTGGTAATTTCTCAAATTTTTTTCTTCAATTATAAAAATAATAATTAAAAGAAAAACTTTTTTTTGTGGAATTGAATGTGATTTTAATAATGAAATAATGTTTTTTGTACGTTTGGCTTCTTCAATAATTTTCAATTTAATTGATTAAGTCGTCAAACTTTAAAGACTTCTTCCTACGTGGGAATATTTTTAGGGATGAATATTCAAACATGTCGAAAATATCAAGAATTGCTACTGTTTATTCGAAACGGAGCCGGTTCGATATGGTTGTAAATGAATCAAACTGTTCGTGAGTTACTTGGATCCCGACTCGATAAAAGCTCATTCGAGTTTATTTTGAGAAGCTTGTTTATTAAACGAACCAAACTTGAGCATCATAGTATTCGACTCGTGAGCAAGCTCGTTAGCTAAAAATAGCAAGAAATATAAAATAATTAATTTTTATAAAAGTAATATTTTCATGGTTTAAGAGTAACAATAATGATAAATCTTACTAATTATGAGAAAATTTACAATTTCAGCATGAATATGGTATTAATTTACAAATAAATAATTTTTTCTTTCAAAATAATGATGAACATTTTAAACATATTTTAAATTTAGAAAGTTCGTTTAGGCTCGTTAAAGTTCGTGAACTCGAAAATGTTCGATAAAAAAACTCAAAACTCGACTCGATATTAAACGAGTTAAATTTGAGCACGACACTACTCAACCCGACTCAATTCGATTACACCGATACTATTAGGGGTGACAATTCATGCAAATCAAATTAATAAAAAAAAAAAAAATACAAAGAAAGAGAAATACACAAAAGACAAAAATTTGGAAGCCAAGAAAAAAAGGTTGCCTACACATGGCAAAAAATGTAGGCATGCAGCATTCAACTTCTTGCTTAATCACAACATAGGATCAAAGTGGTGAACAACCCTACTACTTATGCATTAAGTAAAGGGTTGAGAAATAATTTAGAGTATAATACTATTATGCTTAAATTTGATTTGTATATTATTCATTTAAAATATTAAAAATTCTGACAAATCAATCGTTGATGATTAATTGAGTCTAAGCATGATTTTTAAATTTTAAATTATTTTAGTTATTTATTATTTCTAAGGGATAACTCAAAATTTTATTTTTTTATTTTTATCATAATAACAAATTGACCCTTCTCCCAAAAAGTCCTCTCTTACTAGTTTAATAATATAGGTAGCAAGTGGCAATGATAACTCATTTTTGTCACCAACTATTAATTACATAGCTCTTGTATGAATCAAATACATATATATATATTTTTTTTTTTGAGGTGAATCAAATACATATATATATATATATATATATATATATATATATATATAT
>JAPKLW010000414.1:449802-481704 GCA_026898455.1 Plectranthus barbatus
ATATATATATATATATATATATATATATATATATATATATTAATTATGAAAAATATCCTAAAGTATTAATGAACTACGAAAAATATTCTAATGTTTCTCTATCACTGAATTATACTCTAATATTTTATTTTGTTAATTAAAAGTACACTTCATTATGAAAAATATCCCAATATTTTCCCTATCACAGAATTATACCGTAATATTCGATTTGTCAATTAAAAATACCCTCAATCCTTAACGGTGTTAAAATTTGATGAATCATGCATAACATTTTCATTTTTGATATATATATGTGTGTGTGTGTGTGTGTTGGGGGATATATTAAATTAAAATTATTGTCTAATTTATCAGAATTTTAATACTGTTAGCATTAATGTTTGATATATTTCATTGACAAATATCAGGGTATAATTCAGTGGCACGAGTAACTTTAGGATATTTTTCACAGTGGAGAGTATTTTTAATTGACAAAACGAAATATTATGGTATAATTCAATGACAAATAAACATTATGATATTTTCATAGTTGATTAATATTTTATAATATTTAATCATAGTATTCCTATATATATATATATATATATATATATGTCAACCTCCTCTCCCAAAGGTCAACATAATGCACCTCATTTCCTTTAAAAAAAGAGAAGAAAAAAAAAGAAGTTTCAAATATTCAACACGCTAGCACTTGCTGAGAAGGAAAGCAAAAACTCGTTTTCTGCAATAAATCTTGCTACCGACTTTTTGTTTCATGCTTCTCTCGTTTTCTACTACTATTATTATTAATATCAAACTGCATTTTTTGATCTTCTAGAAACTTCCTCATTAAGTTCTCTCATCTTTACTTCACTACTAAGTCTATTCCTTTGGGTACATCTTGCTAATTTAAATAAATGCTTAAAATTTTAATTTTGTTTCAAAATTATGATAATTCGGTGATGATTAGTTGATGTTTAATAGTAAAAAATTTCACATGAAACGACGCCACCTTTTTAAAAAATTATAGGCATATATAATTATTCTATTGTTGAATTTTCGCTCTCATTATAAGTTTTAAACGAAACAGTTGATAATTTTTGCATTTATTTAGAAATACAAATAATTTGCAGTATATTTGAAAAATTAACCTACTTCATAATATATATACAAACTTTATAATATTCTTGTTTGGATTGCAAATTTTAACACATTTATCATGCAACCGTGCTAATGTAAAAGTAGTAGTGGGTAATTATATATTATGAATAAATGTGCAAAATATATTACTGATTATTATAATTTTATTAGATTAGAAGTTTTTGTATGAGACTGTCTCATAAATTTTATTTTGTGAGACGGTAAAATACATTACTTTTTACATCAATTATAAGAAGCTACAAACAAATATATACTTTCATAATAACACCATTTTAAATAATGAATAATACATCAATTTATAAGAACCTACAAACTAAGAATTGTAAGACAGGTCTCATAAAAGCTATTGCATACTTCAATATAGGAGAATTGTCGATCCAGGACCCGAAAGATGATTTGTCAATCCAGGACCCGAAAGATCAAACAATTCTCAATCCAGGACCTGATATTGAGGTCCTGGATTGAGAATTGTATGATCTTTCGGGTCCTGAATTGAGAATTTTTGTGATCTTTCAGGTCCTGAATTGACAATTAAACTATCTTTCGGGTACTGAATCGATAAAACTTCTTAAATATAATATGAACCATTGGCGGATTTACACTAGGGTTAGGGGGACTCCAGCCCCTCCTAGTCGGATTTTTTTTTTTCATTTTTATAGTATCGTGATTTAGGATTTTTTGGATTAGCCACCCTCGTAAAGAAGAAAAAAAATATATGATACGAATGGTTGAAGTCTAGTGGAGGCAAAAAAAAAAAAAAAAATTCAACCTCCCTGACGGAAATTTTCTGGATCCGCCACTGATATGAACCATGCAAATTTCAGCCATGAAAAATCCACGTTTTAGCGAAAATCCTAAATGGAACGATGTCAATTTTTTGAAAAGTAATATTGTGATTTTGTTTGGTATTTTTACAGAAACATAAACTTTTATTGTCAATAAGTTGTCCATTTTTAACTACTATATGTTAAAACTAATATTGAGTTGTGAGGGACGAAGATTATATGAGAGTATATTGAGTAATTGAGATGAGGAATATAATTTAAGGTTGAGTTTTTCTGAATGAGGTAAGAGTTTAAGTTATGTATTTTTTTAGGTTTGCTTATCGACTATAAACAAGATATAATATATCTACTAATTGTAATTGGTGTACTACGTTGTTTGTATTTTACAGTAATTAGGTAACCAATTTTTACACGTTAGTCATGTTCTCATATAATTGTTTTTTTTGTCTACGTTGTATTAATAAAATTTGTATTTTTATTAAACTTAGAAAGATAGATAAGTTATCTAAATCTAGGTTGTAAGTTGAAACAATCAAATCTAAGAAAATGAAAAACCACATATTCCGATTATTTTGTAATTATTTAATTATCTTGTTCATCAATATCAACAAATAATTCATATAATTACAAAAATAAGAAAATAATGAAGTCCATATCAATATTGTTACTTATTGGTAAATAATAAATAAGATTTTTTTTTGTGATACTGCTTTAGGGGGTGTGTTCGATTTCACCGAAACTAGTTGAATATACCAAACCAAATTAATTTGGTTGGTTTGGGAAAAAAATTGGTTGGATTGGTTTAAAAAATTGAAATTGGATGATTCGATTTGACCGACGGTTTGAAGAATGAAACTGATCATTTCAGCCAGACCGACCATATAAATAATATTATTGTAAATACAATAATAATATATGTGTTCGATGTTTATATTGATATATATGTTCGATGTTTATATTTTTTCAAATTGCAACCCTATAAATTAAGATGTTTATATTTTTTTCAAATTGCAACTCTATAAATTAACTTACATTTCATTATTTCTTGTAATATGTACTTCTCCCTTCAAATCAGACCCTACATACCCCTAATACAGTTCACGAATAGAAAAAATAATTGATTTTGTTTACAATTACTGAATTACGGTCTCCTCCAAGCCATCAACAATCAATCAATTCTTAAAATATAAAGACAAGAATCAATCAATTTCCATCTTATCTTATAAAATAAATTCCCATCTTATCTTATAAAATAAAATTTGTGAGACGATCTCACATCAATTCTTACCAGTAATATACTCCCTCTGTCCCGTTGAAGTAGTCTCGTTTCTCATTTTTCCTTGTCCCGTAAATTAGTCCCGTTTCTAAAATTAGGGAAGATTAAGAATAATTAGTGTTAATTAAATTACACTAATTAAATTATCTAAAATACCCCAGCCCCCCTCCCAACCCCCAAACCCTAGCATTTTCAATCTTGCGCCGCACACCCCCCCCTCTCTAGACCCTTCTCGTCGCCTCTCTCTCCGCATCGATCGCTCTCCCTCACTCCGGCGATCGCTCTCCCTGTCTGCGGCCATCGCTCTCCCTCTCTCCGCCACCGTTCTCCTCTCTCCGGCGATCGCTCTCCCTCTCTCCGCTCTCTCTTGCCAGATCTCTCTACCCATCGCTCTCCCTCTGTCTGCGGCCATGGCTCTCCCTCTCTCCGCCGCCAATCGCTCTCCCTCTCTCCTCCATCGCTCTCTCTCGCCAGATCTCTCTACCGCAATGATGAGCTCCATAGATCTTCCTTCTGACGGTGTCTCTCCGCCCCTGTCGCCCCTCCTTGCAGGCGATGGCCCGGTGTTGTGGGGGGAAGGTTTCTGGGAAACCGACGAATCTGTCCACCCTGTCGACCCTGTCGCCCCTACCGCCGAGGTTGTTGCCGCCGGGTTTTTACTATTTGCCATTTATTTTTTATTCTTTTTTATTAATCCACTAACTAATTAAATCCCTAAACATCCCTAATCACTTTAACATTGATTATTGTGCCCCGGTGAAGTGGGACTACTTCACCGGGACGGAGGGAGTATAACAATTTGAAGAATTATCAAGTGCTTGTTTTGTATTGAACAAGAAATTAAAGTATAATTCAAAAATGAATAAAATAGATAAGAGAAATAAACGACACGTTGTTCAGGTAAATTCTATTGTTTTTGTCATGTAGATCAAATGTTACATGATGAAATGAATAAACTATAGACCTATAGGGTTTTTTATTCATGAATCATGAAAATATTTAAATCTTATTATATATAAAAAGATAAATCTAAAAACATGAAAAAAAAAAGATAAAGATCCAAGATTTATGTCTATCTCATCATAATCTTTTCTCTTTTTTTTTTTTGGATTAAGATAAATCTATTTTGGAGGATTGTCGATTCAGGACACAAAAGATAGTTTAATTATCGATTCAGGACCCGAAAGATGAATTATCAATCGGGGACTTTAAAGATTAAACATTTCTCAATCCAGGACCTGATATTGAGGTCCTTGTTGAAAATTGTATGATCTTTCAGGTCCTGGATTGAGATTTTTTATGATTTTTCGGATCTGAATTGAGAATTAATCTTTCGGATCCTGAATCGATAATTAAACTATTCTTCGGATTATGAATCGATAAAACTCCATCTATTCTTCACTAAATATTTAGGAAAAAAATACATATAATTTTAGGTAGAATAGAATAAAAAAGTGGATTAAATCGAATAAAATAGAGGAATAAGATTTATTCGGAAAAAAGAACGTAATTACGTGGGTGCAAATACGTCGGAGTTGAAGTGGTCCATCAACCATGTGGAGTCTACCGCGTTAAACGGCAACAAACAGATATCGCAGAGGAGAGAGAAAGATTGAGGAGAGAGAGAGAGAGACAGAGCGCACCAATTCCATAACAGTCTGTACGCAGTATAATATGATGCATAGCAATCACAAAATATCTAAATTCAAACAAGAAGAGAGACAGAGACATAGTGAGCGACAAGGAAGGAGAGAGAGAGAGGGGAAAGCTGTGCATATAAAGCCACTTCCTCATTCAACAATCCTCTCTCACATTTACAAGGGAGGGAATTCCGAAAATCCTCCTTCCCCATTCTTGATTTCTTCTCCTCAACAATGGCGGACCTCCAGAGGAAATACATAACCTCCGACGAGCTCAAGAAGCACAGCCGGCCGGAGGATCTGTGGATCTCCATCCAGGGCAAGGTTTACGACGTCACGCAGTGGGCTAAGATCCATCCCGGCGGCCCAGTCCCTCTCCTCAACCTCGCCGGCCAAGACGTCACCGACGCCTTCATCGCCTTCCACCCGGCGTCGGCGTGGAGGTTCCTCGACGGCTTGTTCACGGGTTATTACCTCGAGGACTTCGAGGTTTCCGAGGTTTCCAAGGATTACAGGAATCTCTCTGCGAAGTTTACCAAGTCGGGGCTGTTTGAGAACAAGGGCCATGGCGTCGTCGTCTCTCTCTGCCTCGCCGCGGCGATGCTTTCGGCGATCGTTTACGGCGTGGTGTGCAGCGACAGTTTTTTGATTCACATGCTGTGTGGGTGTTTATTGGGGCTTACATGGATGCAGATTACTTACCTGGGCCACGACGCCGGCCATTACAACATCATGACCAGCCGCGGGTTCAACAAATTCGCTCAGATTCTCACCGGGAACTGCCTCACCGGAATCAGCATTGCGTGGTGGAAATGGACTCACAACGCCCATCACGTCTCCTGCAACAGCCTCGACTACGACCCCGATCTCCAGCACCTCCCCGTCTTCGCAGTCTCGTCGAAGCTCTTCCACTCCCTCACGTCGCGGTTCTATCTCAGAGAGCTCACGTTCGACCCTCTCTCCAGATTCCTCGTCAGCTACCAGCATCTCACGTTCTACCCGATCATGGTCGTGGCAAGATTCAACCTCTACCTGCAGACATTCCTACTCCTCTTCTCGAAGAGAAAAGTCCCAGATAGAGCGTTCAACATCATCGGAATTCTAGTTTTCTGGACATGGTTCCCTCTCCTCGTTTCTTGCCTCCCCACCTGGACGGAGCGGGTGGCTTTCGTGTTGGCCAGCTTCTGCGTCTGCTCCGTTCAGCACCTGCAGTTCTGCTTGAACCACTTCGCAGCCAATGTGTACGTCGGCGCGCCCAAGGGGAACGACTGGTTCGAGAAGCAGACGAGCGGGACCATAGACATCGCGTGCTCGCCCAAGATGGACTGGTTTTTCGGGGGGCTGCAGTTTCAGCTGGAGCATCATCTGTTTCCGAGGTTACCGAGGTGCAATCTGAGGAAGATCTCTCCTGTAGTGCAGGAGCTCTGTAAGAAGCACAATCTTCCTTACAGAAGCCTGTCGTTCTTGGAGGCGAATAAGTGGACAATACGGACTCTCCGGGCGGCGGCGCTGGAGGCTCGCGAGCTGGGCTGCCCTGTCTCCGAGAGCTTGATATGGGAAGCTGTCAACACCCATGGTTGATGGCTGAGTTTTGTAAGAGCTTTTTCGACTTCTTTTAATTGCTTTTTTTTGAAGGCTCGTTGATCTTTCATCTGGGATTATTGGAATTTGGTTGAAAGAAAGGTTGCAGTTTTATCAGCTTTCAGTTTTATAATCGAAACCATTGTTCTCGGCCAGTATAGTAGGCTTTTGAGATGGTTCCATGTATTTATACTGTTTTTATTTACACAAATGTACGCATAAATCTAGCTGATGTTAGAGAATTTTTTTGTTCCTGCAAGAATCGAGGCGATGAGCCGATGACTAATGAAGCAGAGGTTTTTATCTTGTTTGATCATCAAGAACTTGGGTTATTTTCTTGCTTTAATTTGGAGAATGTGATGATGCAGCCAAAATCTCATTAAACTGTCCATTTAGCATTGGGATTCACTGTTTCTTACTAGTTTCTTGGCTTTTTCTTCCGTCAAATCATAATGAACTGCAGGCATGAATGATTATGATAAGCACAGATGTATGTATTGATTTTGGTTCGTCTGTGATCTGTCTGTGTTTAGGAAGCTGTTAGCATGGCTTCATGATTATTTTCATTTCATTACTATCATATAATGGTAAAGTCCCCTTCCCTTAAGAGCCGGGTTTGTAGAGAGAGAAATAAGATCTTTATATGGTTTCAAACCAGCCCAGTTTGATGTGGGACCGGAATTATCCCGATAATGGGATCCTTATGTTATGAAGCTCCACGCTGTGCGTGAGAGTGTGTGTGCTGGGAACTTTACATCTATTGCTTTTCGAGGCTTCATTTGATTTTCTAGCAGGTTGTGAATGTGGTTGAATGTTTGAGGCCATTTTCTCTGCTTTTCTGTATTCATGTTTCCATCATTTATGGACTAGGAAGAAAGTGGATAAACTTCAATAATGTAGTATTAATTCACAAGAAAAGACATAGAGACATATGTAAGAGAGGGAGAGAGGATTTCTAGACATGGCTTTTAATGGCAGAGCTGTAGCCAGTTTCATCATCATAGTATTTGGACCAGAGCATGACACCTCCATACTTGCTAGAACCCTTAATGGCAGGGAGAACTTTCGAAGTCAGATCAGCCACCGGAATGAAGCCGCTCCCGGCTGCATCAGGAGCTGCCGGCAGCCCCAAGAAAATCTTGGTTGCAGGTATTGAAGAAGTCCAAGTCTTCCATGCATTCTCAAGATTGGCTATGTCTCCAGGAGTATACTGGCAAGGAGGGTTGTTGTAAAACTGGACCCAAACGTAGTCGAAGAGGCCGGTCTTCAAGGCGCCCCCGACCCAAGCATCAGGAAAGGGGCACTGAGGAGCAGCAGTCAGGTACACCTTCTTGCCTTTCCTGCTGTAAGCAGATAGAAACCTTGCTAGCTCATCCCAATGCAGGCTCGTCCCGCCCTCGATATCAAAGTCGATCCCATCCAACACAGCTGCACCGAGAGGGCGAGAGGATGACTGCCCTCCCAGGAAGTTGTTCCAAATGTAGGTGGCCAGCTGCCTAGCATCCTGAGTCGAGGCGAGGGTGTAGCCGCCAGCGCCCCCTCCGATGGAGAGCAGCACCTTGATCCCCTTGGCTTGGCACGACGTGATGTTGGAGCTCAGCACGGTGCAGCTGCCGGAAGTGTATGGATCACAGTGGCCTGCCAGGTTCATCATCGGCTTCTCACCATTGCCGAATGTGGCAAGGAAGGCTAAGACGACGTATTCGTAGTTTCCGGTGGCACAGGTATCTGCTAACGTCCCTTCATTTCCATTCTGCCCCCAGTAAATCGAAATCCCTCCTGCCTCAGATCCAACCACCATCATCAGCAGAAGAGCTACTGCTGAAACTGATTTCTTGAAATCCATACCTCTTAGATTAGTGAAACTTCCCTTTTTCTGGTGAATTAATGTAGAGATGATTGCATTTTATAGACTTGTAGGTGAAGCTCTTTCTACATATTTTTTAGAGAGAGAACGTGGCTGAATGGTCACGTAGATTTAATTCTCAACATGAACAATGTTGAGATCAACGTCGACGTTGCTGGCAGAAACACTATTACTGTTTGATCTGTTTTTTGGTTTTCACGAGATATCTTTGTAGTTTGTCTGTTTTCTTACAACCTTATTATCTGAGTAATGCAAATCTTAGTCTACAATTCTGGCAGGATCTAAGCTACACTCTTTTTTTTAAAAAAAATTCTACAGTTGGCACTTTTTGGATTGTTTTTGTGGTTGTCTCTCATCAATAAAACCTAAACATTGTTCAACTAGGAAGACAATGGCCGGATCCCATGTGTCATGTTAAAGAAATTCAAGGTTATGAGATTTGGATTACCAAATTCTCCATTAATGTAAATCTACATTGTAACACAATCTTCATTTTTAGTAAGAATAAACACAATTTCGGACTTCAATCTCAATATTCTGGTTTGAAGAGTGAAATCTCGATCAAACCAATAAATACGATTAAATTGGTTGAAGAACTCTTTCAAACCGACCAAATCGTGTAAAAATCATCATTTATAGTAAAGAACAGATGCAATTTTGGACTTCAATCTCAATATTCTGGTTTGAAGAATAAAATCTCGGTCAAACTAATAGATACGGTTAAATTGGTTAAAGAACTCTACCAAACCGACCAAATCGTGTTAAAATAATTTGGTTCCTTCGATTTAAAATATTGATTTGATAAATATTGCAAATATGAAATTAATATGATCATTTTAAATATTGATTTAGAGATGTTGATTTATAGAATTATAATTCGAAACAATATAAACCTGTATAGAATAGCATGTTCTGCATGAACTTCCAATGAATATGATCACTAGTCACAAACAAAATAATACATACACGAAAAGAGAATTGAAAATCAAATTGGATGATATCTGTTTGGCCGACGGGCTAGCCTGATTGACATCCCTACATATAGATTGATTTTTTTTTAAATCCAGAATTCAGATCACAGATGGAATGCCACTCTTCGAAGATAACATTTATTCAAGCTCAGATACTATTTACAATATTTGGCAAACGCACTAGCCAGTATACTTAGTTGACGGAGAAGCTATACAGAGAATATAGTTTATACAAACACCTTGATTCACAAGCTCAAGTTCCTATCAACAAAAGCACATATTCTACAAATCTCAAAATTAACGAGGCGATAAGCTGATAGACGCACCTCAAACGAGCCCCCGGGGCTATGGCTTCACCATACATCATGATTCAGCCTCGGATCTCAGAAGTCTGGTTAGAAGAGAAGCCAAGTAGCATTTTACAGCAGACAGTTTCACTAGCGGCGCAGTATTTGTTGTTGAATGAGATGAAAGTTCAAAATAGGTTGGCTTCGGGGTAGAGGAACAGCCTATTGATTGAATGAGCTGCTCCACACCTAGTACTTGAAACTTTTGAGGTCCATTTAAAGCAATATTGTGAACTCTGTGTTCGTAGATCTTCCCATCCTTATCAAGTTTGTACTCTGAGGTACCATCAAATCTGCTACGGCTCTCCCATGGAGTTCGTGGGATGCCATGGACAGTCCAACGGATCATTATCATGTTCTCCACAGGCTGCCACACGCTTATAATGTCGACCCACAGGGCTTTGAAAAATATCTTTCCATGGAATCTTAGTGCCCAGAAGATTGACTTGTAATTCTCTATGCCGGAAAAACTATTCAGGGGGTCCTTGAAGACAATGTCATCCCTATATAAGGTGGAATGAGCGATTAAAGAATTAGGAAAAGCTTTCATTTTGGCGAATCATCAATCTCCACAGGAGACAAACCAAAAGTTATCAAGCATCAAACTCTCTTTATGTAGTTCTTTTTCACTTGTTAAAGGCAACCTCACACACAACCAGGTAAACCATACACTAACAAATAAATAAAATACAAAAAAAAAAAAAAAAAAAAAAAAAAAAAAAAGTAGTCACGCAGCAGCCTGATTGTGCCTTCCCCTAACAGCCACCAGGAATGAAGTCATGCCTAGGGGCCAACTGCCAAGGCTGTTTCCAGGAAGGCACAGCAATTGATAGATAATATTCAATGCCTTCTTTTCAGTTCTTTTAGATAAGTTGGATTGTGGACTTGCAAACTTTGCATGAGTGGATACACACTAGGGTTTCTGCACTCAAGGTTTCTTATTTATAGGCCCTTTATTTTTGCATTAGTCATGCTTCTAGGAAGTATCAACTATCAAACATTACTAACGTTTGAGGACCATAGGATTTGCGGATTATTTACATCAAGTTCACGATCTTACAACAATTTTTCTTTCTGGGTTCTTTTCTGCCCATTCCTATTCTGATTCTATCAGTGTGTTTAACAAAAGAGGCAACAAGATCATTCATTCACTCAAGCATCATAAACTTTATTGGTTACCGAAGTTGCTAAATTATTTAATTCTCCTACAAATTCACAGCACCAATCCCTTCGACCTTTCTTACCAATGTTTCAAGGGAGAAGACATCAAATACAATTCTGAATCTTACTTATAACCTGGTTTTTAAGCAACAATCACCTAAGAATAAAAATTTGAAGTGTTCTTGCAAGCTAGAGGTTCGACTTCAACCCAATATCAGCTCATCTTAGTTCAAAAGTAGCAACTAATTAATCATCAAATGATCATTCTCAATCTAATGCATCAAAACACTCATCCTTCAGAAATAAGTTTGCACCACAAGCATAGAAAATATACCGAAATTCGACCACAAGATGAACCCAAGAGTATTAACTATAAACCACACTCAAAATCGAAAATCCAAAAAATTTGTATACCTGTATATATCAAAGCTGAGCTCTCTATAGAAAAGCTCCGGAAACTCCTCTCGGATCGTCCTAATCGCATAACCTGTATTCACATAATAATCCTGCTTCTTCCCTTCCTCATCCTTCGTCTTGCTCGCGGAGAACGACACCGTCTCGTCCTGCTTCACCTGCCCGTACAACCACCTCACACTGCGCTCGTAGTAATCGCCGCCTCTCAATTTCGAAACCCCGCTCCTCTCCAAATCCTTAACACCCGAGCAAACCGAAAACCTAACGTTTCTTCTACTAGTCGCCTGAGTGATTCTCCCATTTCCGTTTCCGGCGAAGAATGATATCCCCGGCGACAGAATCAAAAGCGCCATACGATCGAATTGGGGGAAGATTGAGGGGTCGAGATTATTTGTGTATTTATATGGCTTGAAATATTCGAGATTTCCGCGATGCGAATATACGAGTGAGAGAATTTTGTTTGGTTTTGAGAGAGAAAAAAAAATGTCGGAAAATGAAGGAGAAACACGATTGGATTGCGGATTTGTTTTGGATAATTCCACATTTATAATTAATTAATTTCGAGTTTATTTATATAAATATATAAAAAATTACCACAGCAAAAAATAAATCTAACTGGGCCTTTTGTAAATATAAACAAAGAAAAAATTCGTTCAAACTCATTTAATAAAATTCATTAATACAGTTTTACAGTATTTAATTCGTGAATAATTTCATTTATTAAATTAGTTTGAAATATTTGATTTTACATAACTTATATTTTAATACCTTGTATATATGATAAGTTTTTTACTATCTTTAACAATTTTGATAAAAAGAATAAACTTGAGGAAATATAATATGTTTTGTAAATAAATCAATATACTTTTAAAATGAGAATAATAGAATATTTTAAAAGTAATTCTAAATTAAAATGTTCGTTTTGAAAGCTTACTTTAATAATAGACAAATTTTATAATATATTTAAATTTTTTTAATAATTTGTGGTTTATTTAAACTTTAACCTTTCATTAAAACAATAAAAATTAATCCAAATAGATGGGCCTTTCGTCTCCATCGGCCCAAACTCCAAATTTGGGGTGATCAAGGGGTTTAGGGTTTTGGTTTTGCAGAATCAAATCGAAAATCTCATACGACAAATATCCCTTCAGCGCCTGTGAATTGATCTGAAGATGGGGAAAGCGAAGAAAACTCCTAAATTTGCTGTTATGAAGAAAATCATCACCCATAAAGCAATTAAACAGTCAGTTCATCCTTATTTCTGTTACAAATGAAGCTAATATTGATTTATTCCGTGAATTTTACGATTCCCTTGGTTTTTTTCAATTGCAGATACAAGGAAGAGGTTTTGAACCCTAACAGAAAGGATTTGAGCAAGGAGAAACTCCCTAGAAATGTGTAAGTTCCCTCCTTTCCGAATTTCTGGTTTATATTTGAGCTGTTTTTGCGGCTTTTCAGCTGAATTTGATGTAATTACGGAAGCGTGTGTTGTTTGCGCATCTCTAAACTTTCTGATGAGATCGTTTATTGAGCTTAATATATTGGGACTGGATTTGATATCATATTGTTATTCAATGACAGGCCACAAGTTTCATCTGCGCTTTACTTCAAGCACAATACTGCGTTAGGTCCTCCTTACCGAGTGTTGGTGGATACTAATTTCATTAATTTCTCCATACAAAATAAAGTGAGTGCTGCCAGTGTCTTAATATCTATTGTTTAGTTTTTTTTCTTTCATGCTTGATGTTGAAAAATTACTTTCTGTTGGGAGAAGTGGGATAAATGAAGTTCAGGTTTGGGAGTGTTGTGGGCATTGTTGTTTTCATATAGTGCGCCGAAGTTTTCTGACTTCTTGTTGTTTGCTTGCTTGTTTGAATATTTTGCAGTTGGATCTGGAGAAAGGAATGATGGACTGTTTATATGCGAAATGTAGGCCGGGCTACCATTTTCTTTATGCAACTTCATTATACTCTTGTTTGCTACGTTTCTGTTAATTACTTGCATCATCTTCTTATCTGTAGGCACTCCTTGCATTACGGACTGTGTTATGGCTGAGCTTGAGAAGTTGGGTCAGAAATACCGAGTTGCTTTGAGGCACGTTCTGTAAACCCTATCTAAACATATTCATCTTTAATACATCTATTTAAAGATGTAAGTTTGGTCCTATTATGCTGATATTGAGAGTTCTTAAACGCTATTGTTTATGCTATTAATTTAATTTTTCTGGTTCTGATTATCAAGTAATGATACAATGCTGAAGATACTATCACATACTGCCCCCTTGAAAACATTTCAACCCCCAACCAAAATAAAAAAAAATGCTCCTACATGTTTTTGTAATAATGCATGGATTTCTGAATGTAAGTGTAATGATGAATATCATGTATGCTGAAATTAGGTTGTTTCTTGTAGTTACTAAGCTTGTTTAATTTCTTTCTTGTTTCAACAGAATCGCAAAGGATCCTCGATTTGAAAGGCTTCCCTGTACTCACAAGGGAACTTATGCTGATGACTGTCTTGTTGACAGGGTTACACAGGTACCAAAATCAGTTGATATTTAGTCCTCATCCTTGGTACTGAAAATCCTTCGTCTGCGCTATTGATTTAAATGGCCTCCTGAGATTTTTTTTCATAAAATTGTACTTGAACAGTATTTTCTGTCAAATTTTCTTTAATGCGACTGCCCAAGTTTTTATTTTTTATTTTTTTATGGAAAACAAACTAATCAATCGCCTTCATGGCCAATTAAACAGCACAAATGCTACATCGTTGCGACCTGTGATCGAGACTTGAAGAGGAGAATCCGTAAGGTATGCTCACAAATAGGACTGAAAGTTATAACCATCTATCACACCGTTGACATGTTGTATGTTTGTATGTGGTATTTGATGACAAGATTGATCAATTGTCAGGTCCCTGGTGTCCCAATTATGTATATTACAAAGCACAGATATTCCATTGAACGGCTACCTGAGGCTACAATTGGTGGAGGTAGGATTAATCATTCGCTACAAACTGTTTTCTGAACTCATATTCGACATTTCTTATCTCTTGATTCTCCTTTCCCTTGCATTTTTGGTGCAGCTCCAAGAGTATGAAACTATACGGCATTTAGAAGCTGAAACTCCGGTGCTCGTTCTGGCAGCAAACTTACAAGACTCCGACAAGACAATATCCCCAACTCGATACAAAATTTTTCGAATATTCTAGAACACAGTATTAACAGAGCCTGTTCTGAAGCATTATTTCTATATAGCTCTTGGAATGAAGTTCCTATTTGCTGCAATCTTAGCCTATATCAGGTAACAACATTGATTTTTATTACTGACATCACTCCCAACATCAATTTATGCACATGAATGCCATTCTTTGTGCATCACCAATCTAACAAACATCGGTCGAGCAGCTTGTATCTTGTACTGGGCTGGTTTTTATACACTTCAAGAAGATGATGAAATTGAAAAAATGGTATACACTGTGAATATTACATCTGATGAATGAGAGCTACCTATAAAAAATGGGCCAAAAAATGAAAATTATAATGGATTAGTAGTGGTGGTGTTGGATTCTTCTACTGGCTTCACATATTTCCCTAATGCTTTCTGGTGACTTCTCCTCCTCATACGTTCTATCTTTTGTCTACTCAACTGCTTCTTCCTCTCTTTGGCTTTGATTCTCTGAGTCCTCTCCTTCTCGTACACGCCTCGCCAGTAAACCTCGCCCGTCGAGGGCCACAGCCTCCGGTCTCCCAACCGACCGGAATCGAACTCCTCTGCCAGTTCCTCATCCATGCTCTTGAGCGTGGTGAACTGGAACCACTTCACCCACATCCGGCCTCTCCGGCCGCTCAGCTCGTGCTGTTCTCGCATCGACCCCGTCTCGGGATTGATGTACACCATTCTTCTTGCGCTGTGGTATGCCCAGACGTTTATCAGCAGCTCCAGCAAACGTGAGTAGCAGTGCTTGTCCTGCCAGTTGATGTTGATGTCAAAGTGACCGATTTTGAGATTGTAATAATTCACATTTTGCAGAAAAAGAAAACACTACCTTTGATAAGCTTAGAGGGCAATTCCCTTTTTCCTGAAGCTCGTTGAACTCTGCATCAAGTGCATCCACAAACATCCTACGAAACACGAAACATAACCTCGTTAAAATTCACGTCTATCGAGGCATCCGAAAATCGAGGACTTGACAAAAATGATGAGACCTCGAAAACATGACGAATTCCAGAAACGATCGAGTTGGTGCGACCCAGCAATGCATGACGGACCAAGTTCCTCTGTCTGAAGGCATCTGCGGAAGTAGATTCATGTCGTGTTCAATGCCATACATTTCCTTCATAGCCTTGGAGAATGCGAACCTGGTCGGAAACAACAACAGAGGCGAGATCATGTCCAAGTCCAACATTCTACAGAGAAATGTAGCAGCAAGTCTCACCGGCAGTTCCCGGCGTTTATGGCATCGCAGAACGACCAGAAGTCCTGCTCCGGTCGGAATCTCGAATCCGTGTCCAAACGAGACCAGAAGTAAAGCGCGTCTCCGTGAGTTCTTGCTTCAATGGCTTCCAGCAGCAATCTTTCAGCATTCTTGGACAACGATTTCTGTCAGAAATCAGGCATTAATATTAGTGATGTGCAAGAACAGATCACACAGATGCCACTGCTGTCCAATCACATTACCAATCTTGCTGTAGCTCTCCATGACTGGAATCCTATCCAAGCATTCTTGTGGAGACGATCAACCCGATTAGCTACCGCGAAGAAGGCTCCGTGCTCCCCCAACAGGTCTCTGTAATAACCGTTTTTCAACAGCGAAAGACGAGCAGATGCGTCCACGTCATCGGCTCCAGGTCTTCGACCTACTCTGGACTACGATGACAGAATTCATGTAGTAACATCAGATTACCTGAATTCAAGCAAAAGAAAGATTTTGATGAGAGAGAGAGGGAGAGAGATGGTGACTCACCAGGCCAAGTCCTCTATACAGAGAGGTATGGTGCAAGAAAGGCCAGGTACCCTCTCCATAGTAAGGCTCATAGATGCATAGTGGCTGACCTGTCCTAACCAGCTCGCCTTCGTCTCTCTCGTGCAATGTGTGGTCGACCCTTCGTGCATTTCTGTACACCTCATCCCATGTTCTCCGAGGTTGATCAGTTCTTTCCCTTAACTACAATAGAAGACGAGCACACGAAAGTTAAGCCCCGCGCTCGCGTGATATAACGTGGAACGCGATGATCACTTACCTCGTCTTCCTCTATTCTTTTTCGCCTGCTAACCGTGTCAGCATGGCTCTGCTCTTCCCAAATGCCATGCAACATAGTGTAGTTCGTTGGACTCGAGGCTGGAGAGCTTTCCTTGTGAGTGTGATAGAATTGCTTTTCAAAACTGTCTAAAGATTTATGAATCATCAGAGTGTTGTTTGGAGAAGGTGCATCTCTGATAGGCTCGAAATGCTGCCACAGCCATTTCGTTTTATGCTCCGTAGGGATCTCTCGAGCTGCACGCGGAGCAGCCACCTCGGATGGGAGCTTGAGAATCTTTTCCAACAGATCAGCATATCCTTCCACGCTTTCAGAAACCATAAAGTCTTTAGCTGTGCGTTTTGCAATGGAACCTGCATAGCCAGCTATTGGGGACAGCTTTCCATTCGAGACGAGTTGAGACGTAATTTCGGTGAGAGCCCTGATATTATCCTTGGGGAAGAGAAACCCATTCACCCTGTTGCTGACCTAAAAATTGCCAATCCAGTTAGCAGTTCATGAAGAAATAGATGAATATACTTCATTGATGAAATACCTACATATTTTCGAGTCATCGGAAGATCCGGGGCAACTATAGGCTTCCCAAAACACATGGCTTTCAGCAAAATGCCTGGGAAAGTATACTCTTCAAGGAGGGAGCCATAGATCACGAGATCAGCAGCATTCAGTACAGAATCCGCGTTTTCATCAACAGCAACGTGCTTGACAGTTTCATTCGGATACTTCAGATTCAGCGCGATTCTCTGTGGAAAACAGATTTGATACAACATCAAGAAATGAAAATATGCCTTCAATAAGAAAACAGTTGTACCTCCACGGCTCTACTGTGGTTGCTCGAATTGTCACCAGACAAGACGGAGATTTGAAGATGGGAACTCGAACCATGGAAGCTCGTAAGCACAGGATACAAAGCCTGCAAAATCAAGGCATGATCCAGCCAGAAACCTCTGTACATCAGCTGACTTCCTACAATCACAATGGAAAAATGATCTTGGCTGCGGTGTATCCTTGTGCGTAGAAAATCTTTGTAAGAAGGCGTCAACTTCTTAGCCGCCCAACCTCCTGCTGGTGACCCCGGGATGACAAAGTAGTTACCAGCATCACACGACGAGTAGACCACCTAATTTGGAGCAACAAAATCAACAAATGAGATATACCCCGAACTCTCCCTTAGCAAGAAGGATTGAAGATGTATTTACTAGTTGTAAATGATAATGCGCGTAATAACTACTGAAGCATTCCGATGAATGTGAACCAGTACCGGCAGAGTATAGTCTGGGAAGACAACAACAGAGGCTCTTTGGAAAACTTTTCTCCAGCTATCAACCATCTCTGTTCGACCACTTGAAACGTACTGTCTCAGTCGCGCAACAAGTGTTTGTTCGTGGATAGTCCATACGAGGGGTACATTTCTGAATGGTTCCTGCATTAGACTGCAACAAGTAAAATATTTTATCTCACATGAAGAACTCGAAGACAACTCGAAATCACATGAATGGTTCATATGTTAATCAAGTGCTATGTTGTTCAGAGACAAGTTCTCGCGTAATTTAGGATTCGAGAAATGTTATCCGAACAGAATAGAATCTTAATGTTCCATTAAGCAGCCCAGAATCCAGAAGTTAATCATAACTGAATATAATCTGATCACCAAAACCACAGCAGTAACTAAAAATGCTATAAAAAGGCGAAATGATAAGAAACCACGAATTCAAGGGGATCGGACCAGTGATTGAATCTAGTAATGGTGGTTACCTAGATAGGACACCTGCAGCTCTGAGAGAATTCACTACTATGCCATGATAGCTGCAATGAACAAGTGAGTATTTCAGAACACACATTGTTACTGTGTAAAGCAGATTAGCATGTTAATGCGTGTGCGCGTGCGTGTGGCCAGTGACCTAATAACACATTCTGCACTAGATGAAGCAACTTATCCCAACAATCTGGGATTAATGAGCTTCATCCACTGGAAAGATAAGTCGAGTCTACTAATAGTAGAACCGCAATATTATGCTACACATCGGAATTAATAAGTCCTTCGTGTAGTTCTATACGATGTAGTAATGACGAATAATTGATATGGGATGTGTTTACTCTGACAGACTGAGGATGGTGTGCATACTTTAGCCAATCTACACTGAACTTCATGTTCTCTTCTGCAGTGATCACCTTCAGGGGAAGTCCTACCTCTCTCCAAACAGCATTTACGGGGCCGTCTTCCAATGAGAAGACCTGCAAGAACCAGAAAGACACCTTTAAAAAAAAAAAAAAAAATTTGTTCACCGATTTGCAGCAAATAATAGGAGTAGAACTCAAACATCGAATGCTTCCCTGCCCCCATCTAGAAATAGAACTGACTAATCCTAAGTCGAAGGGTTGAGAGACTCAACGCCACTATTCTTGAACAAGTTAGAGCCTGGACTTCTTGCCACACTATTACGGATATGAAAATAATGGTCAATCCCCTTTCCATTCAAGAGTTATTTAACTTATTATGTGTTTCCATGCCCCTTTGAGACCCCGAAAAGTGGACAAATTCCTTTTCTTAAGAACGCATACAAGATTCGTCACTACAAAAAGGATAATGGTAACCCCACCATTAACTACTTCATTTTATGAGTTCAGTAATAGAAATACATGTCCTATCAAGACAGAATTTGTAATGTGCTAGCCTTCTAGCCTAGCAGGCAAAGATTTACCTATGCGGAAAGGCTGATTCATTCGGATAGACACCTCAACTCGATTTTTCTAGGAAGATTGGAAAGAAGTCTGTGGTGTGTGGTTGTTCATTTCTACATTCCATTGTACTTGTAATGTGCATAGAGTAAAAAACCAGAAATAGGAAATGGGAATAACCTCAATCTCGTAGCCAATCTCCCGCAATGCAGAAGCAACAGTAACCATCAGTATCTGATGTGGATCAACCCACAAATCTGCGAAGATCTGCAGAATTCAAGATTTTCAATCCATTTTCAAAACGTTGCTAAACAAGAAGCTGCATAAACTCACAGCTACAGCAAAGAAAAACCACCCATCTACAAGATATTAAAATAGCAACTCTTAAGATTATGTGCAATTTTCACCACAACAAATTAACACAATCAAGAATACTTACCAAAGCAAGCTTGGGTTTCATGTAACCAAATCTTGTAACATTGTTTGAAAAAACACTATCATTCACATCTTTTTGAAACTTGGCCAAGATTTTCAACGGTTCAAACTTCACATCCTCACCATAATCCAACTCTTTCAAGAACGACAAATCTTGATCACTCCTTTCATCATGCTTCCTAAACAAACCATGAATTCCGCCAAATCTCTTGTCGCCATCCCTCTCAGCACCCGGTAGAAGCAATATCTGAACGAGGAAAATAACGAAGAAAACACCCACGACGTAAATCAGCTGACAATTAATCTTCTTGGACAACACCAATCTCGCACATCTTGATCTGTACAGCCGACCCCAAAACCCAGAGACATTACCACCGCCGCTCCGGGCAGAAGAAGAGCGCTGGAAAATGTGATCCCTCCTAACGGGGGGCTGCCTACTTTCGACTAAACCCATTTACAATTGGATCAAGAAAACACGAAAGCATCAATCTTTACACTGCAATTCGATGCTGTTGTGAAGAAATGCAGCTGTATCGGAAAAGGGACAGCTCTTTTTGGATGAAAAGTAGTGAGTGTTTATTTTATATAGTTGGAACCAATTAGCAGGTGTGAGTGATATCACGAAACACTGGAATTAACTGGCAAACAATTGTTCTGGTTTTTCCGTTTTGTTAGGCTTTTTTAATTTCTTGAATTGGATAATTAGTAGATTCTAATACTTTTCGAGAGAGAGAGAGAGAGAGAGGGGCAATGGTCGTCGATTCGTCATCAACGTCAAAGGTAAATATTCCACCATAAATTTTAGGTTATTTGCATTTAACTCCTTTATCTATTTTTAGATTCTAATTTCTGACTTGTTTTCAATAATGAGCTCTTTTTAATTTCAAAATTAATTTAAAAAAAAACTATATATTATTTATATTTTAAAAAAAATTCTGATCATCTAAATCTTTATTTTTAGATGATCCATAGATACAACCACTATAATCTCCATCACAATAAAGTAAATCTCAATTAGATATTACTACTTTATCCTAATTGCCCTAATTTTGAACATCAATTTAAAAAAGGCAACCTTTATTAACATAACTCTTGGATTTAGAATATTAACATAATACAATCCAATTTTCTTGATTAGAATGTAAGTGGTTTATGTGTTTTGTCTGTGTTTAATAGATCGTGAATTCGAGCTACTGTGAAGATATTTGGATAGGATAAGATTCAAAGTAATTAATAAATTTCAATGATAAATATTGATTTAAGTCTAAAAATTATAAATTAAAAATATTTTACACTCTAATTTGATAGGATGAACCATATAGTTGAACTTGTAAAATTAATTTGATTTATAATAATTTAAAAATATTAAATGAAAAACAATAATTTCGATAATAAAATGGAGAGTGGAGTATGAAGTTTAATTTGAAAGTTTTATTTTCTTATATGGGGCAAAATGCTTGAAATTTTTATATTTTCATTTCTTAATTAGAATCTAAGAATCTTATGTTGTGGATATGAGGATAAATAATGATATTAAATAAAAATAATTTTTAAAAATAAATAAATTACCTTAAGAAAAAAAAATGTGTTTGTGTTAGGAAGCAGCCTTTTTTCTAAAAATAAGTAAATAACTACACATATATTCCCACATGAGAAATAAAAATATATTGATTTTAATTCAAACAAGGAGAATTATCGATCCAGGTTCCAAAAGATAATTAAATTATCAATCCAGGACCCGAAAGATGATTTGTCAATCCAGGACCCTAAAGATCAAACAATTCTCAATCCAGGACCTGATATTGAGGTTCTGGATTGAGAATTGTATGATCTTTCGGGTCCTGAATTGAGAATTTTTGTGATCTTTCAGGTCCTGAATTGACAATTAATCTTTCAAGTCCTGAATTGATAATTAAACTATCTTTCGGGTCCTTAATTGATAATTAATGTATAGTCCATATTGAATAAAATCTTATAAAATGAAAAAGTCCCAAATACTCATTGGCCCATAATAACTTTCTAGATTCAACTATAATGGACATTTTTTCCATCTATTGATCCATCACATTAATTTTTCAATTATTAATAGTATTATACTAATATTACCGCATGAATATGAATTAAAAGAAAAGGCTAAAATTATATATCAAATCATCAATGCTCTCAATCATTGAAATTACAATTAATAATTTTATTTTTTTTTTGCATCCCAAATCAATGAAGAATCGAACCAGTTAAATCTCATAGTAAATTATCCACAATGACACTATAATTACTTACCACAATCCTCATATGCGTAGAGATCAATTTTGTTCAATTTTAGAACACACACAACCTAAAGTAAAAGTAAAAAGTAAATTCAGCATATTAATGGGACGCAAATTTCAAGTATGGTAGCGATTCAACTCAATATCACCTACATTGTATCGAAAAAATAGGATAGTTATTGTAATGTTTTTTATATGTGAGATCAACTCCTTATAATAAAATGTTTTTCTTTAATAAAGATACTTAAAAAATAGTTTGAAATTTCAAGAATTAGTTTAGGCTTGATTAGATTCTGGAATTTTGAAATGTTTCATAATAATGTTTGAAATTTAGTTTAATATTAAATAGAAAAAATAAAAAATAAAAATAAATTAATGAGTAAGGTAAAGTTGTTGTGGGTGGATTTTAATGTTATATAATTTACTAAATGGAACCTCTCGTGTTAACTATAGGTTGTGATTACTGTGATTTAAGGCTATTCACTATGGTGTGGGTTGTTTGCTTACGTGACATAAAAAATAATAAATAATGAGATAAGTTTTTAAGAAATAAAAAAGTATATATAAAAACGAAATTCTAGCTACAACCGAGTCCTTCTAAAACTTCTAGGTCATCTAGTTATAAGTTTTAATTTGGCAGCTTCGGTTGGATAACCAAATTTTATAAGATTAAAGTTTAAATTATAAATAAAATAGATAATTAATCAAAAATATTATCAAAATTCTTCATTTTTTATCTTCTATAAATGATATACTAATGGTAATGGTGGACAATTGTGATATGAAGGTAGCTTGGCCATACCTGAGAAGTGAGGGGGCTTACATACCTTAGTTTCGTACAAGGTGACTGCTATCAAGGTTAACTTGAATTTTTTTTGAGATCGAGGCTGTCACTTGTGTGCTTCATCAATCTGCATATTCTATTGTCTAATGGGCAATCGCTTATGTTCGGGCCGTCTTACTAGTTGGGTTGGATTGGAGTGAGCCAAACCGAACTGAAAATAAAAAAGAACCGTAAACAACGGTTTTAGTTCGGTTTGGTTTATATATTATCTTCAGTTTGTTTTGGTCTAGAGTTTCTGAAACCATTAAAATTCGGTTTGGTTCATTTTTAACCGAACCCATGACGGTTCGGTTCGGTTATGAATTTGTGGATATGAACTTAGATTTGTGCTAAACTTGTAGATTTGAATTTGTAGATCTGGTACATTTTGGTTGTTTTTCAAGTTTATGTATGTTGGATCATTAAAATATATGTCTTAATTTAAGTATTTTATGAAAATATGTCGAAAATCTCGGTTAAACCAAAACTGCCGGTTTGGTTCGGTTTGATTGAAACTTCCAAACCAAACCAAAACCGCAATTCGATGAGTGGAAGGGGTGAGGCAAAAAAGTAAGGAAAAAAAAAAAGATTTTCAGGAAGAAATATGGATGGTGTGAGTGTACATGAGTAAGACAGCATTACGATTGTGTCCGAAACAATGAAAAAAAAAGTTGTCTAAATATTTATAATTTTATTGGGTTTTTCGTTTTCACTGTCAGCCATTAAAAACCCTGGATCAAATTTCTTGAAAGACACCTCAACTCTCAGTGAAACTCACTTTTGTCGATGTCAACAAAACCAAGAAAAATGCGCCCTTCTCTTTCATTCATCCGTTCCTGTCGTTTCAGCCGCATCATTTGAATGTAGAACGGGGAAAGGAAAAGGAACGCAAGAACTAACAACCCAACCCACTTCTCTCTCTCTCTCTCTCTCTCCGGTTATATATGTGACATTGGTAGAGACAACTTACCTATAGATTAATACATGCCATATTTTTTGTGTCTGCATCTTGAGTATCGGCTAAGTTCAAGAACTGAAAAAGAGAAAAAAAGAACTCTTTTTTTGTGCCTTGCTTGGAGATTCAGATAATTTAGGCCCATTTGATATCTCTGTTTCTTGAATCTTCTTTCGCTCTCCGAGAGAGAAAACACTGCACCTCTCCTTCATTTCATGGCGAACATTTGAGGGTTTTGAGATTTCTGGGGAAGGCCCTCTTTCCAAAGGTACAATTTCTGGATGTTGACTATGAAGAAATCCTCTCTTTATTTATTTTCTTTTAAAAAGTTTCTCTCTTTGTTTGCTGATGTGATTATAACGTTGGTCTGAGATCTGTTTAATGTTGGAATATTGCTTTTGATTGTGATTATTTGGTTTCTTTGACATGGGTTGTTTGTAATTTTGTGTTGGTACCGTTGATTGGGTAGTTGGTTTCTTTTTTCACCTAACATTGGTTCATTTTATTGCAGCCTTCACAAATTTTTCAAGGTTTGGTGTGTGGTTCTGAAAATAGTTGGTGTTTGTTAAATGCATAATAAATAATGCAATCTCATTGATGTGTGTTGTCCAAAGGTCTATGAGAGCCTCTACTTCATCTCTCTTAATGTTTGTAGCCTTTTTTGTGGTGGATGAACAATTAGTAGCTAAATTTTCTGTTGTGCCTATAGCCTAATGAATATGATCTACTCATAATAGTGTTTGCTCATTGTTTTAATTCTAACAAGATATAATTTTGTGGGCTTCTCTTCTAATCTTTGAGAAGCAAGTTTTCATGTGTTTTTCTTGGAAGTTATGTCCATTTGCTTTGATTCACTTGTATCATTCATAAATGTATTCTTGCTTCTTTGTTGATACTCTCTCTCTCTCTCTCTCTTAGGCACACACATTGTATTTCATATTTTGGAATCCATTGTTACATTCATGTTTATGCAAGTTAAAAGAACTTTTTGATGAGAGAGACTGATCTTTTCTTGGTTGAGAATGTAGATTTTGGTAAAGGAAATTTTGTAATTTATCATAAGATTTTGTAGATGCAATGTAGTAGATTTTTACAGATTCAACTTTTCTTTTTCCTGCAGTTTCAACTATGGAAGGAGAAATCTCATGGGTGAGTCATTGTGTTGACAACTTTGATAGTGGGAATTCGGGATTCGATTCATTCTCGGAGCTAAACGAAGAATCTGACAGAGATGTTGATGCAGTTTCTATGGATCTAATCTTGCCTGATGATCTTCTGGAACGAATACTATCGTATCTCCCGATTGCTGGCATCTTTAGAGCAGGCTGCGTGTGTAAGAGATGGTACGAGATAGTGAGATCAAAAAGGTTTCTGTGGAATAACTCTCAGGCACTGTCGCAGAAGCCGTGGTACTTCATGTTCACGAGCTCTGACGACCCTTTTGGTTTCGCGTATGATCCCATTCTTCGAATGTGGTATGGCATTGATCTCCCCTGCATCGAGAAATCCAACTGGTTCGTTGCTTCATCAGGCGGGCTAGTCTGCTTCATGGACAACGATAGTAGGAGCGAGCTGTACGTGTGCAACCCGATAACCAGGTGTTGCAAGAGACTTGCCGATCCTCCGGGTCCAAGATTCTCCGACTACAGCGCTCTGGCGGTCTCAGCCAACGGAGCAACTCAGAGTTACAGCGTCTCGGTTGTTAAATCGAAGCAGGTGCCCGAGAACTTCTTCCAGTGGGATCTCACCATCCATCTTTATGATTCGGAGACAATGACTTGGGTCACGACGCTCACGGAGATTCTAATGGGGTGGAGAGCTGGCGACGAGAGCGTGATATGCGACGGGGTGTTATACTTCTTGGTTTACTCGATCGGTGGCCCCGACAACCGCCACGGCCTAGTCACGTACAATCTCGGAATCCGGTCACCGCACGCCTTACTGATGAAGAGCTTCATCCCGGTGCCTTGCTCTCTCACATGCGGCCGGTTGATGAACCTGAAGGAGAAGCTCGTAATGGTCGGAGGCATCGGGAAGCAGGACCGACCGGGGATCATCAAGGGCATCGGCATCTGGGTTCTGAAGGAGAGAGAGTGGCACGAGATCGCCCGGATGCCCCACAAGTATTTTCAGGGCTTCGGTGAGCTCGACGATGTCTTCGCCAGCAGTGGCACCGGGGATCTCGTGTACATCCAGAGTTACGGGGCGCCTGCGCTTCTCGTTTTCGATATTAACCAGAAGCAATGGAGGTGGTCTCAGAAATGTCCCGTGATCAAGAGGTTTCCCCTTCAGCTCTTCACCGGTTTTTGCTTCGAACCGAGACTGGACGTCGCGCCCTAGCTCTCCTCCTCCTCCTTTTGCTACAATCTGGTCTGGTTTCATACATTATGCAGCAGCCATTGATGATTCCTTGTCTAGTTCTGCTAACTGTTTTTTCGCGGCCGTCGAGGTTGTCGTAGTAAGGCGTATTCATATGAAGATTGTTATTCTTTGCGTTCAAATATATTCAATTATGGTGGATAGAAATCAAGATTTGAGCCTTCTTTGATTCCTGGACTTTTTTATTGAGTGAAGCTGCTGCATATGATTTCTATGTTTGAGCTGAGGTTGCCTGACTCGTCTCCGGCCGTCAGCGGAAGTCGGAGTCGAGCCAACCGAATGGCTCGACTCCGACTCCAGTTGGTGGCCTGACAATTTGTTTGATTATCATAATTGTGGCGTAGTGGTGAAAGTGTTTTGTTGTTGATCAAGAGATCATTGATTTAATTATATGTATTTTTATATAAAAAATATATATTTATCCCCAATTTGGAGCATAAATAGTTGAAGGGTCTTGCTTGGTATGGGAATATCTTGAACAAATAGGGTTATATCATATGTGGCAGTTTATTATACTTTAATTTTTATGTAAGATTAAATAAATAGAAAATTTTGGATTTAAACTATCAAAATGTTATAAAATATAAGTTTGATAGTTATTTCAATATGACAAAAATTTATGTGGGAAGGTATTTTTGTGTGAGATAGTGAGACATTCCTGCAATTTTGAATACAACTTTTGTTTGTGCACACAGAATTTCGATCGAAATGAACAATTTGCTCAGAAATAAAATGATGAAATTAAGTCTAACAAATAATTTATTCATAAAATTAATCAAATGCTAAGCTTATGCACAATGTGCATTCTGATAGTTCAATGTATAATACTCCCTCCGTCCTGAAACAATTGTCTTGTTTCATTTCGGCACAGAGACCAAGACAAGTGTAATAAGGGATTGTAATGGTACAATTAGTAAAAGTGATTAACACTTAATTAAAAAAAAACCCAAAAAATTTGAAATTTAAAACATTCAAATTTGGTGGCAAAAATCCAAAATAAATCAGCCACCAATATTTCAAATTTTCCCACTAAATCTGCCTTATAAATATAAGGCCATAAATCCAAGATTACAACAAACATTTCATAACAGAAAAACATTACAAATGGGTCTACAAAAAGATGTTTCAGATGCTGCAAGAGAGGAGATTGTGCAGTTCTTGCTTCTCCACTGCAAGAATGGCAAACCAGAGAGAGGGAAAATTGGAGAAGTTGCATATGAGCAGATCCAACAAAGGGGCAAAAACCAGCATAACCGAACCAATATAGGAGCAAAACCAGCATATGAGCAGATCCAACAAATGAGCAGATCTAACAAAGGGGCAAAAACCAACATAACCGAACCAATATAGGAGCAAAACCAGCATATGAGCAGATCCAACAAATGAGCAAAAACCATCATAACCGAACCAACATAGGAGCAAAAACAGCATCATAACCAACATAGCATAACCAAAATGGCAAGATAGCACCTGATATTAGGAAATTGACATTTCCAAAATTCCCGAAGAACATCCCTCCGCATTCTCCAAAAAGATCGAAGAACCTGCTCGTCTTCATTCGCCATCTCCGCATCCTCTGTAGTTGTTGGCCCGCTCAGAGCACCATCAAGGTCGAACCCGTCATCATGTGTGTTGGGATTTGTGTTGTCGGCCCCTAACGCGTCCTCAGTCCCGGCGGCATCGACATCGGTAGGATCTGTGAAAGACGGCATCGGGAGGTACAACTCTGCGGTAGAAATTAGAAACAGAGAAGAAAGTGCTTCCCCGAGTACATCGTCGTCACCAGCAACGGTATCAGAGGACGGCGAGAGGAGCGGGTAGGATGTTTCAGTTGAGGGAGAAAATGGTTCGTCATTGCGGGGAGAGGAGCGGGGCAAATGAATCGGAGGCTAAGACAATTGTTTCGGGACGGAGAATCGATCACAGAGGAGACGGAGGAGAGGGGGGACCGGAGGTGGGGAGAGCGGGGCACGGCGATGCGTACGAAGATAGGGTTTCGTCGCAATGGAGAGAAACAAAATGAGAGAGGAAAGGGGATGCGGCGCACACACTAAAGTGAGAAGGTGTGTGCGAATTTATGGTTGTGGGGGGAGGGTAGATTAAAATATTTAATTAAGTGAATTAATTAGAAAAGGTTTAATTAGGATTAAGAAGCCCTATTTTTTTCTATTTTGGGAAAACAAGATAATTGTTTGGGACAGACGAAAAAGGAAAACAAGATAATTGTTTCGGGACGGAGGGAGTATGTATTTCGATCAAAATATAAATTTTAAACATAATTCTCTATATATAAAAAATGCGATTATGCTGGAAATTCCATTTATTGTCTTAAAAATACCATACACCCACTCTATTGATATAGATGAAAATTAACTATCAAATTGAAGGGAAAACTATGAAAAATATTTCAAATTATTGGTTAATTATGAAAAATACTTTAGTATTTTATTTTCTTTGAATTATACTTTAATGTTTTATTTTGTCAACTAAAAATATCATTTATTATGAAAAATATCGTAAAGCTTCTCATATCTTCGAATCATACCCTAATATTTGATTTATCAATTAAAAAAATTTCCACATCACTGAAGATGTTAAAATTCTGATGAATCATATATTAATTTAATACAATATGTCACATACATACAAAAAAAATGTCACACATTATTTAATGTATGATTCATCAAAATTTTAATGCCGTTAACTATTGAGGGTATTTTTATTTGACAAAATAAAGAATTATGATATAATTCAGTCATAAAATAAAATAAAATATTAGGATATAATTATGTATAATTAACTAATAATTTAGGGTATTTTATTGTTTTTTCACAAAATCTTTTATTATGATTCTGTTGAGTTATCGAGTTATTTATAGGCTCTTGGTCGACATTTTGAATTTATGCCCGTTAAACTTGGATATTTAACTACTAATTTAGGATATTTTTCATAATTTTTTCGGATCTATAAAGCCCTACCTAAAGTGTAAGCGAATCCCGTGATTTCAACGCAATTTGTATTTGATTTGAACACAATTTCTCTCTCCGCTGCTTCTCTTCTGCCTCTTCTCTTCTTTTTATTTATATCTCAGGAAGAATAGAAGACTAGTCTGCTCGCCTATTCTACTTCTACAATAGATAGGAAGAACCCAGACAACAGATATCATCGGCCGTCGAATCTAGGGTTTTTGCTGCTCCGCCGCCATGCCGAAGAACAAGGGTAAGGGAGGTAAGAATCGGAAGAGAGGAAAGAATGAAGCTGACGACGAGAAGCGAGAATTGATATTCAAGGAAGACGGACAGGAATACGCGCAGGTGCTGCGCATGCTCGGTAATGGCCGTTGCGAGGCCATGTGTATCGACGGCACCAAACGCCTCTGTCACATCCGCGGGAAGATGCACAAGAAGGTTTGGATCGCCGCCGGTGATATCATCCTTGTCGGTCTCCGTGATTATCAGGTATAACAATAATTTAATTTTTTATTTTTTTTCCTTTTTTAGTGTTTTGATTCAATTTATTTTCGTCGCTTTTTGTCGGCAAGAATTCTGCCTGTTTGGTTTTCTTTTGGAATTTTCTCAATTTAATTTGTTGGTTTCTGGCTGTGGTGTTTTCTTGGTTAAATCATGTTTTCTCAGTTCACTTTTTTTGCTTTTTCGATTGATAATCTTGTGCTGAAGAATTGGTTTTGGCGATCTAACTCAAAAGGTTTTCTTGTGAAAGTTGGCGTTTAGGTAGTTACTCTTTATTTAGTTTTTGCCAAATTGATTTTCATTTATTTGTAAAACTTTTTGTATACTTCGATCAGCTCATCTGCAGTTTAACATTGCGTTGCTTAATTTGCGCTTTCATTTGAGTAATGTCAATGAAATTACAGTTTCAAGAATATGGGGAGCTTACCAGCTTTATTTTCATGTGTGGGCTTTCATTGCTGCTTTCTCCATTTTTATGGCCATTAATTTGTTTGTGGCTAGTTCTAGATTCGAGTTTCATTGTCTTAATTGGAGACTTGCTTGTTTTTCATATTCTTTCCTCATCCATAATAATGTGAAGTCACCTTTATTTTCATGTGTGGGCTTGGATAGTTTTATCTCCCATGCAGGGGTGAGCAAAACCGTAAACACAGAAGTTTCGGTTCGGTTTGGATTTTTCGAAACCGCCAAAATTTGATTTGATTTCGATTAAGTCGGTTTGGTTATGAATTTGTGGATTTGAACTTAGATTTGTGCTATAGTTGTGGATTTAGATTTGTAAATTTGGTATGTTTGGATTGTTTTCAAGTTTATGTAAGTTGAAACTTTAAATGTATATGTTTTAATTCAAGTATTTTATGAAAATGTACCGAAAGTTTCTGCTAAAACCGAAACCGTCGGTTTGATTCGGTACTGTTGAAACTGCCAAACCGAACCAAAACCGCCAATTCGGTGCGGTTTGATTTCGGATCGATTTGTAGAATATTAGCAGTTTGATTTGGTCGATTCGGTTTGATTTTCAGACCGAACCAACTCAGCTGTATTAGTTTCTGGCCAGTGTTGGATTCTAATTTTGTGGCTTTGGACAGTCTCTTGTTTTTGCATGCTCTCTCCTCTCTCTGTTTTGTGTGTCTATGCCTGATTGATTTGCAACACACCCAACTTTATCTGGTGTGTTTTTAGGATGATAAGGCCGATGTGATCATGAAGTACATGCCGGACGAAGCCAGGTTGTTGAAGGCCTACGGCGAACTGCCGGAGAACACGAGGCTTAACGAGGGCATTGCCGGAGGACTTGATGAGGAGGACGATGGTCCCGGCGATGACTACATCGAATTCGAGGATGAAGACCTCGACAAGCTCTGAAGAGCAGCTGCTGCAACCTCTGTTTTGGTATCTTTTTTTTTTTTTTTTTTTTCCTGTAAGAAATGGTAGAGGGTGTCTTGATTGAGCCTGCTTTCATTGAATTTGTTTCTAGTTGTTCGAACTCATGGTTTGCCGTTTGCTTAGTAAAAAGATGTTGGGATGTTCTGAAATAAAATGGAGCAAGGATGCATTTATTGGTGTTATATGAATTGAAGGGAAAAATGCATGGATATATGATATATCTACCCTATATTACAGCACCAGATCTCTCTCTCTCTCTCTCTCTCTTGTTGAGTGAGTGTAAGAAGATGGTGGAAGCAAAGCATTTATTCAGCCCCAGTAATCTTCTTCTTCAGTGTTTCTATTTCTGTTTCCAGTTCTTTCCTACTTGACTGCAAGAATGGAACATTTCATATCAGCATTATATTTCATCATTATTTATACATGGGTAAATTTAATTATTTATTATAAATTCTTTGCACTAAATATAACTATACAACTTATAAGAGACATTATCATGATCTTATATGTTAAAAGTAAATTTTGGTAAAATAGTTATGATAAAAAATAATTAATCGGGTCAATCCTCAAATTTCAAGCTTCTGCTTTACCAAACCTCTAGTTAAATCTGTTTCTTGCTAAAATATTTTTAACTCTATGTAATCAGTCTCATCCACAAGTTTCGGACTAAATTGACATCCAAGAATGTTACCTTGAAGAGGAGGTAACGGTAAACAAACCAGCCGGAGTATCCGAGGCCGACCAACTCCATGATCTTTGGAAGCTGATGTGTTTGATATGGTGTGTTAGAATTGGCCATGAAATTGATATTGAAAATGCAAGAGCAAGAGGAAGAACCAGAGCCTACCAGAGGGACTGAGTTAACTGCCCCCACAACCATGGAAGCTAGCCAAACTCCGACAACCGCACCGCCCCCATACAGAGTCACAGTAGTTTTGTCTTCAACAGCATCCCACTGCAATCATCAGGAAATCAAGAACACACAAATATCATTGCAGGTTCCTCGACTGGTTAGGGGAAACTTACCTTCTCCTTGAGGTCATTGAAGAACTCGTTGGTGTCGAACGAC
>JAPKLW010000414.1:503365-536322 GCA_026898455.1 Plectranthus barbatus
TTTAACTCTTAAAGAATAAAAAATACAAATCCCACAAACAAATTGTTGTCTATATCTTGCAAATTCAAAAGATTTAGCCATTATAAAAAGTCACCTTTAAAAAAAATAAAAAAAAAAAAAAAAAAAGAAAGAAAGTCAGAACTCTTAATCCGGATGTTTGAGTTTTTTTTTTTTTTTCCTTTCTGAAATAGGAAAACCTTGTTCTAACTTTAATACATGCAAAATCAATAACGTGTAATTTTGTGAGCACATTTTTCAATGTATCCTTCATTTAATTTAAATATTTAATCTTATATATTTTGTTATTTGGATTAATTGATTTTATTTGAAACATGCTGTTATCATATAAGAAAAAAGGTACTGAAATTTTATTTCCTATGTCTAGGGTTTTTGAAGTTATAATTCTATAATATATTTAGTTATTACATTTTCGATACTTTAGAATAAGAGGAAACAATTGGAAATAGCAAAAAATTATAAACAAATACAAAAAAATCAAGGGTAACTGTCCACAATGTGGGTGGGTTTGATATAAATGGAATGATTTCGTATTTGAAAATTATTTTTAATTATGATGTTTGGTTTATGAGATGGGCTTAGAAATTATTTTTAATTTTGATGATTGATTTTTTAAGTTTATAGGTTTAGAAAATAAATAAAATATTATATAAATAATAATTAATTTAATAATGAAAAACCAAGAAAATGAAATTATATTATAAATAAATAAATAATCTATTTATCATCTTATATATTTTATATAATATAATAATTATATTATAATGTTATTATAATATATTAAAAAGAATAAAATATTTTAGAATATTATAAAAAATAAGAAAATAATTATAAAAAATTTGAAATAAAGAATTTCGGTAATGAGATTTGAGAGAATGAAACCCAACATTTTGAAGGATTTTGGTGATTCTCAAATATATTTGGGTATTATTTTCATTCTCATATTTTTCAACCAAAATGGTGGGTGTCGAAATCATTCCATCCTCATTTCGAAACCCAGCAATCAATCAGAACCCTCTAAATTGTTGCATAGAATAGCAAAATTTTGGTGAACTTCCATTTTTACCCTTGATTTATGTGATTAGTTTAACAAAATAATAATATTTAATTAGTTTCCTTCTTAACATAATTACATATAATATTTCAGCACGCCATAATAAATACAAATTCATAAAAATATGTGAATTCACGCCCCCTTTTCATATAAAGAAATATGAATTTACACCCCCTTTAATACGTGAATTCATATAAATATATCAATCCAAGCCCCTATTTAATATATAATAAATGAGAATTCACGCCCCACTTTTATGTAAAAAAAAATGTAAATTTACTCCTCCTTTAATATATGAGTTCACGCCCCTATTTACTTATTTTTCCTTACACAACTCTTGAATTTGATTTTCATTTATTTCAACACGTGCGTCATATCTTACAAAAATATGTTTTTATTATATAAGTTTACAGAATATTTTGTAGATATCGCAAAAATCGAAAGTAAAAAGTAAATATTTTTCATTGTTGTCGTTTTCAATATGTTGTAACATATGAATGGATGGTGTGCATTTCCCCCCCTTCTTAGATTTCAAAATTGGATCCCCACTTCTTACATTATTGCATATTATTACACTATTTTTTGTCATATTTGTTGTAAATAATGTTTGTGGGGACTAATAATAAAAACTTGTCCAAGATTTTTGAAAATCTTTAGTTTCTGCATATTATTATACTCAAGATTTCTTGATTCTTGATGTATTAGCTCTGCATCAAGAACTGCACTGTCCATTTTCGCTTGAGAATTCTTTATTAAAAATTAAAGCTCGGATTTTGAAATCAAGGGCCTTCAAAGAGATATTCAAGTTTCGATATAAACATTGCTCCGTTTGTGCAAAATCAATAATTTCGCCATTAATTGATGCAATTAATCAACAAGAACTGTGGGGGATTAGGGTTGGTTAATTTTGGGGAGTTGTACCTCTTAGCTCCGGCCCTATTTTCTTGCACCAGTGATTTGATGACTTGTACGTTAAATCCGGGCGCATTTTAGCGTGCCTTCTTGACCGTTTGTACATGTACTTAACACGTATCACTCTCTCTCCACATCTTCTATGTCTTCCCAAAGGAGCAAACAATCAAACCATAAACAAAAAAGAATGCTGATTTAGTGATTTTCCTTTTTTTTTTTTTTAAATCACATTGTCTTTGATTACTGCACATGAATGTTTCATTACTTTATTTGCAGCCATCCCATGTTCCCACATTCCTGCTAGTCAGCATAGGTTGCGTTACTCCGCAAATAGTTTGTTTTATTTAATCTAAACTCAGAGTTAATTAGTGCTTAATCAACTTCGAGATTGCATCGCTTCATTCATGGACCGTGCACATTACGGATTTCTTCGAGTTTTCATCGTTGTTTCATTGTTTTCTTGAGATGGGCTTTCTTGAATCTGAATGCTTCGCGTGAAATATTCCAGCTTTATTGCTCACACACTCTTGATTCTGTTTAGATTTGTTCTCTCTCTCTTGAAATTATTGTGGGTGTTTGGGGTTCGATTTGAATTGGAGTTCTGCTTTGTATTCTTTCCTTTCCAAGAATTTGTGGGGAGGGGGTTTCACTAGTCAATTTTCTGGTTTGTTTAGATTTGGTGTGTGATTTGTGAGTTTGGCAACATTTCTTTTTACTACCTCATATTTTTGATTTGGAGGAGTTTTCGTATGGGATTGCCTTTGGATTTTGGTTGGAGGAATTATACCAAATGTTGAACACATATTGTTCACAATGCTGGGGCTGTAAAGGGATGTCAATATATTTCGAGTCAAGTGAGTTTCCTGAATCTGAGGGGTTAGTACAGAAAATGTTGAAAAGTTGGTTATAAATTTGGCAAATCTTTTTCACAAGAAAGGTGCTGAGGATAGGATCGATAGATCAAGAATTAGCTGTCACAGTGACATTTGTATCTTTCGTTTCTGGCTTCTCATTCGAGTAGTTTATTACTAGTTTATTGGCTCATATTTGAGGAAAGAAACACATCACTTGGGAAGAGAATGGGGCATACTGCAGCAGTTTGGGACCATAGAGCTTCACTTGAATTGACAAAGGACTGGAATGGGATCGACCAAGTCGTGCTTCGGAACCCTCAAGGCGCGTCTGCACGAGTAAGATTCTAGTGTTTAATGATTCTTGATGTAAAATAGATCTATGTATGTGAATTCACAGGGCTTTCTTGAAATTTTTTCCAATAATGAGTTTGTGAAAATCCAGGTCAGCTTGTATGGAGCACAGGTTATTTCATGGAGGAATGAGAGAGGAGAAGAACTTCTTTTCACCAGCAGTAAGGTGTGGTTTTCTATCCCCATTGATATTCTTTTCGATTACGCCTTTTCGTTTATTTACATGAACAGAAGAAAATACTATTGCTTGGCATAAAAATCAACATTTTAAACCAGATTTTATTCCATTGATGCTGAAAGAGATGGTGAAGTGTAGACTGTATGTTCTAAAGAAATATGACTAGTGCTCGAAAAATCATGTCGTGTCCTATAATTTTAGAGCAATTTGTATATCTTAGTTGATTTAAAGTTTAAACTAAGCTTATGTTGAATATCAAAGATCTCTGATTGAGAATTTGGATTAGCTATAGTCATTATAGGCAGTACTGTGTCTAGTATGGCACGTTTACGGACCCTTGTTTTCGGGGGCTTCAGGAGGAGCCCTCTTAGCTTTCAACTGTTAAATCTTACAGTTCTGGATTATTTACTTTTTACTGCTCGCGCTGAATTATTTTGGATCGATTCCTGAACTCGTGAGGGTAATTCTACCACGGAATATGTAGTTGCAACGTGTAGCAAGATCATTCTACCTGGTTGTATCTTCTATTTCGTATCACAGTCATGCCGATCTAATCTCTTCTGTTTCCATGGAAATGCTTCCGACAAGCAAATACAGCAGTCAACTGGTTTTTTCGATTGTTTTACCTATAATAAGATGAATAACAGGAGCCATCTGCTAGTTCACAGAGAGCCTTCATCTTGAATAGAGCATCTTCGTGTTTCTTTCGTTTAATAATGCTTAGCTCATGATTGTAGGCCATCTTTAAGTCTCCCAAAGCAATGAGGGGAGGCATCTCTATTTGTTTTCCACAGGTACTCCTTCGATTGCTCGTGTGTACATCGTTGTGAATCCTATCTCGTGTACGTGTCTTACCTTGCATCTTATCTGTTCTTCAGTTCGGGAACTGCATTTCGCTTGAGCAGCATGGTTTTACGCGGAACAAGATGTGGACGATCGAGGATGATCCTCCTCCATTGCATCCGAATGATTCTCTTGGTAAATCCTTCGTTGATTTGCTGCTTAAAACTGCTGAAGAAGATTTGAAGTTCTGGCCTCATGGGTAAAACTATTGAGCTTTTTCATTTCAACTCACTCTAATTTAATACCAATGTTTTTTTTCTGATTCCTCTCTCTTTTACCTTGTGTCAGTTTCGAGTTTCGCCTTCGAGTTTCTCTGGCATCCGATGGGAACTTGAAACTGATTTCTCGCATCAGGAACATCAATTTCAAGCCTTTCAGTTTCTCTTTGGGTTATCATACACACTTTTCTGTTTCTGACATTAGGTAAATACCCGAAGTCGATTTGCTTCTTTTTTTGAAGAATTGCCGATTCAGGACCCAAAAGATAGTTTAATTATCGATTCAGGACCAGAAAGATGATCTTTCGGGTCCTAGATTGAGAATCTCTGTGATTTTTCAGGTGCTGAATTGAGAACTAAACTATCTTTTGGGTCCTGAATTGATAAAACTCTTTTTTTTCATAGATTTTAGCATTGAAACTTAGTGTTTCCTCAATCCGCTTGTCTTTTTCTCGTATTTTCAACAGCGAAGTGAGGATAGAAGGTCTGGAGACTCTGGACTACCTCGACAACCTCTGCCAGAGGGAGCGGTTCACAGAGCAAGGCGACGCCATAACATTTGAATCCGAGGTAAAGAAATCTTCTCGACCACATTCAAGTGTGATGGATGGTTTTCTCATCTGTACTCATTTGTTGTGTTGAATATTTGCTTCCTTCGCGTCTCTAGATAGACCGCGTTTATCTGAGCTCTCCCAGATGCATTGCGGTTCTGGATCACGAGAGAAAGCGAACGTACGTGATCAGGAAGGAAGGGCTTCCTGATATCGTTGTGTGGAATCCGTGGGAGAAGAAGTCGAAAGCAATGGCGGATTTCGGGGACGAAGAATACAAGCAGATGCTGTGCGTGAATGCAGCAGCAGTGGAGAAGAGCATCAGCTTGAAGCCAGGAGAAGAGTGGAGAGGTCAGGTGGAGCTTGCAGCCGTGCCGTCGAGCTTTTGCTGCGACGACCTAGATCCGCACCTCAAGCTTTTCTAGTACTCGACTCGTGATTTCGTTTGGTTTGAGGGTATGGAAGCCTGTTGTTTTTGGAAATGGCTCCTGTTGTAGGAATAGAGAGAGAGAGAGAGAGAAATATCAATCAATGTTACCATTTTGAACTCTACATTAACATTAGTATGTGTTTTGTGAAGTCATATGTTTTTTTAGACAAGAACTGCTCAAATTATTACATTCTAAGATTGGCAGTCTACAATTAATAAGGTTAAATTTGTCAAAAAAAATTATAATAAATTTGTATTGCAAGTTTTATTTATCTTTCTTTAAAACATTTATTTATATCAATAATAATATAGTATTACTAAGGGAAAATGAAATTTTATTTTTAATTTTAAAAAAAAAATAACAGTATAATATTGGAGTTAGGCTCAGATCAATAGGAGCTAACTCAGGATCATGGACCAAAGCCCCGACAAGAAGAAAACCAAACTGAGAAGACCAGTCAGCAGGTCGAGATTGACCGATCCCTAGATTCTCTACGACCCAAGGCCAAATTGACATCGACTTCTTTGATCAACCTCGAGCTCTTCCAAGATCAATCAAGGTCGTCATGAGAACCCCAGAATGCCGCAATGAAGCCATAGTAACCCTAACCTACCCCCGAGATTTTGTAGGTTAGTTCTGAAAAATTCAGGATCGACGCGGATCATGGACTAAAGATTAGCAAGGCCTTGTGTCTATAAAAAGGAGGTCCTGGTTTATTTTTGGATCACTCTTTTTTTTATTTATTTTTATGCATATTATATTTGTTGAAACTCTGCCAAATTGCTCGATCAATAAACATCATCCTTGTCCCAATTTCTGCCCATCCACAACTCTCATTTATTTGCATTTATTCTTGCATTTTATGTCTGATCGTTATTTCTTATTAAAGATTCTAAGAGCTCCGATTTCTTTAAATTTGAATTTCAACATAAAGGTAATATTATATTATCGGTATGGTATAAAAAGTGCAAAAAATAAATTAGTATTGATTTATGGGGGAGTAATTCAAAAGAATGCAAACCTTATATCTATGAGTTGGTCTCCTGAGAGACGGTCTCAACATTTTTTTATTGTGAGACGGACCTTAATATATCATTTCAATAAGTTAAATACATCATTTCATTTTTGAAAATTATATTATTTGCAACAAAGAAATACATTATTTTCAATAAAGAAACACATCATTTCATTAAATTCATTTCACAATAAAAAATAGTGAGACATCATTTGCAATAAAGAAACACATCATTTCATTAAATTCGTCTCACAATAAAAATGATAAAACCGTCTCATCCGAAAATTTGCCTATATCTATATATTTAATATTATTCGATATTTTATCAATTAATATTATTATAAAAAACTAATATTATATGTATGATTAGTCAATAATTCGCATGTCATCAATCATAACTCGAAAAAAATATCTTGAGAGGATCTCAATTTTAGGTATTTATACAATAGTCGTATATAGACAATAGTAATTTATCAAACGTGATGTAGTTTAACGTACCTCTATTTTTAAGTGGTTGATAGATTCAAAATCGAATCTCTCCAATCCAAATTTAATACTATAATCAATTTTTAACAAAAAAGGAATACATGATAATCCAATCCCATTTATGCTGAGATTTTCCCAAATAATTCTAAATATACATACCAAAAAAATTAGTTTCTCATTTTTTGAAAGCCAATAATCAAGATTTGTTAAAAATAGTAATTTATATATCTAAATTAGGAACATTTGAAACTCTCCATTCACAAAACTATCACATTTTGAAGTCAAAATTCATGTTTTTTTATGCTCAAAATATCCTATTATAAATAATAAATAAAAATATTTATTCATCAAATCTAATTATAATTAAAAAATAATAATATTAATAAAAAAAAGTCGCACTATATTCTCCTGGGAGTCCTTTTCTTAGCGTCAAGGAGCAGCAGCGGCAGCTCAACCAGAAGAAAAAAGGGAGAAAAAAAAAAAGGTAAGCCAAGTCGTCTCTCTCTCGTTTTTTCCTCGATTTATTTCGAGGGATTTGATCTTTTTGTATGTAGGCGACCTGTTATTTCCGTGTCGGTTGAGATTTCTTGTTTTTTGTTCTTGTTTCTGGGCTTCATTTTGTGGCTTTGAATTTATTCGACAGATCTGATTCTTGTGCGATGGCTTCGAAACGGATCTTGAAGGAGCTAAAGGATTTGCAGAAAGACCCTCCAACCTCTTGCAGCGCAGGTATTTCTTTGGTCAATTTTATTTTTTTTGTTCATTTCTTGTGTGGTATGTTGTTTGATCTGCGACGTCTTGATGTTTGCGTGTGTGTAGACGGTGAATGAATGTGTATTTTGATGTGGGTTTGTGGGATTTTGTTCTTTTATTTGTTTAAGCCGGTGAGGATTTAATCTTGGGCATTTTAATTTGAGGGTTGACATCTCTTTGATTGTATTCAATGATTTGTGTTCTTGGCCCGAAAAAAAAAAGAAGGTAAAAATTGAAATTGGAAAGGAAGAAAAGATTGTATTGGCCAGAAAAGGTGTTCATTTTCCTTGGTGTAAAATGATTATGTTTTTTGTATTTTATCAAAATTTGTTGGTGATAAAAGCTATGTAGCCAACGAGAATTTGCTCCTGGACTTGCTGCTGTTTATATGCAATCGAAAAGGCTAAGAAAATTAATTTCTTAGGGGCTCCATGTAATTTAGTTGGTGCTGTTGGGATGTTTATGATTGTTTGCGGGGCTATCCGTCTTGTTTTCTTATTGCAATTTGCATACCTTTGATTATGTTTCATAATTTTGTATGCTTTTAAGAGCTGAAGTCCGTTTTTCATGTATCTCGCATATCTGTATCATATGATGTCCATATGCACATACTGATATGTAAGTAGCTAAGGGATCTGTATCTTCCAACTTAGAAGCTAACTGTGAGAATTATGTTGACTGTTGTATTTTATCTGTCCAGCACCTGGAGACGCAGCCAGGGCGGCCTTTGTTGATCTTCTTAAGTTCAAATTCAGGATTGACGTTTTGATTTACTTTAATTGTTGTTTGTATCAATTCTTTTGTTTCAATTTCAAGTGTACGCTTTTAAAGTTGGTTCAGGGATGCAATAAGTTCAGAAGTGGATATTGCTGGAAAGCATATTGAGTTTAATTTTCATTCCACATTTTTTCTCTCAAAGTCCTTGTTAGCTGTTTCCTTTTTGATAAGTTGTGTTTTTCCAGATTTGTTTTTCTACTAGCTCTCTTGGTGATTGTTCGAGAGAATGACAGTTTTTCTCCCTCGTTGACAGGACCTGTTGGTGAAGACATGTTTCACTGGCAAGCCACCATAATGGGTCCACAGGATAGTCCTTATGCAGGAGGGGTGTTTTTAGTCACTATTCATTTTCCCCCGGATTACCCGTTCAAACCTCCAAAGGTAGGGCATATGTGAATTATTTAAGAACCGCTTTTTCTTACTAGGCTACTAGCTTGACCTGTTCTGCGTGGCTGTGTTGGACTTTCCCGGATTCTTGTTAAGTGATATTCTTCTTGTTCTGGCCTTCAATTCCAATGCACTGCTTCAACTTCAATTTGTACTTATTTTATCGTGGTATTTGGTGACAAAAATGAGGACGATTGTATTATCACCTATTCACCGTCATTGGACTGTAACTGAATTTTTATTTTTCTAAATGTTTGTGTTATCAACTTCATTTGATGATAAACCAGTTTTATCTGAACATCCAGCTTATAGTTGTAATCACAGCATAATAGTGGCTATGCCATGTTCATAAATATGTTGAAATAGTTGTGAGAATTATTGAAATACTGTTTCTTATTTGTGGATCATGGTAATTGTTAATTAAACTGTGGATGGAAGTTCTGATATTACGTCAAAATTTCACGAGCTGTTCTTTATCTTCCTGTTTCCTCACTGGCCCATTCCTTCTCTTACCCCTTTTTTTCTGTAAGAGCAGTTGAAATAACATCGTCCCTGCACTTTTCGTTGTTGCATTTTGCAGGTGGCATTCAGGACAAAAGTTTTTCACCCAAATATTAACAGCAACGGGAGCATTTGCCTCGATATCTTGAAAGAACAGTGGAGCCCTGCCTTGACAATCTCCAAGGTTATTTTTATTTTTTTACCGGTTAATTCTCGTGCATTTAGCTTGATTATAAATGCCACAGAAAATGAATGACTTTCAATGAACACAACGATATGCATTCTCCCCTTTTCCAACCAATGGAGTTCACCATGTTCCCATATTGCATTCGTTTTGCTGTCGTCCTCTGTAAACTCTTTCGTTTTTTGTTGTTAAGAAGCGGTGAAGGTTGCCTAACGAAATATGGAGGATTCTTCAATCCAAAGGATGCAAATTGTCTTAGCATGCGCCTTCATGATGTTTATACCATAAATACTTTCTTCCAAATACTTTTATGCTATGCTTGTGTTGTGTTTTTTCAAGAATAACGTCGGACTCAGACCAACCGCAACAACTCACCTCAACGGCTGCAGTATTTCGACATACTTGGTCTTGGCTAAAACAAATATGTTTTTTATCAAATGATCTTTGCTTTCTTAGGCACACTGAATGCATCCAAATTCATTTTTCATGCAATCTTCTCTTTGAATGCGCGTTTATTTGCTGCATCGACCATTAGTTCTACGCGAGTCATAATTATCTCTTTGCAGGTGTTGCTCTCAATCTGCTCACTGTTGACTGACCCGAACCCTGACGACCCTCTGGTGCCAGAAATCGCCCATATGTACAAGACCGACAGGGCCAAGTACGAGCAGACTGCTCGGAGCTGGACCCAAAAGTACGCGATGGGTTAGTCGGGCATGCTTAGATTTGCATTATGTACAAATTATATCCATGTTCTTGAAATCTGACAGGCAATGGTGGCTTGAATTGTTCATATGGAATGTCTATTCAGAAAATGACTGGATATTGTCAATCCATCTTGTTTTTAATCATGCATCTGAAACTAGAATTTGCTTTATTCATCTTGTTTTTTTACCTCTATTAATACATCTTTGTGAACTTCATTCTTTTGTTGTATCTCTATTTATCCTTGATGCTCTCGAGTTTGTGCTTCCCTAATTTTTTTTCGTCTTTATTGTTCGAGGTAAGTGGTTAAAGTGTTTTGTATGTGTTTAATATGGTATGAAATTTGATTTTACATTTGAGATGTTCAGATTTAATTTGAAGTAATGCATTTTATTTTTAAAAAATGTGGTTATGAGACCATTTCCTTTTCCTTGAGTTTGTTTCTCTCTTTTTATTTTATTTTTTAATTTTTGAGTTTTACTTGAAAACAAAGCTTATAAAGTAAAACTAACTTAATAAATTGAAAATAAACTATAGAAATTTACCATATATTTATTACACATTGATTATGAATAACAATCTGTGTTTATTTGGTTTGGTATAGCTTATGCATGCAGAGTATGATTTGCCATTTAAACAAAAGCATAATAAAATATTTTTTTATTAACTAAAAGCTTTTTATTAACATGATATTTAGTTTAATTTGCAATTAAAGTGGGGTTTTCAGAACTTTGCAATCGCTACATAAATATCAAAATTTATTGTAATAAGTACAATTAGTATCGGATTGGATAATACGTTAATCAAATCATATTTGAATCGATATGAATATTTATTGATAAATTGATTAAAAGTTACTTTTCAATTATTACTTAGCAATTGTGAAGTTTGTTATTTGTTTTAATGTAATTTTATTTAATTTAAATGTAATTATCAAATTAATTATTTCTTATTATGATAATCATAATCATTATTAGATTATTATTCTTCTTATTATTATTTTTTATTTTGGATTTTTTTATCGAGTCCTTAACGTGTTTATTATATTTGACTCTTATAGTATCATTATCATATCAATCGGTTCGAGTTTTAATTGAATTCTTATCGTATTCATATTGTAATTGTGTTTGAACTTAACCAATTGGATTTAAATATAAATCGAGCTTTCCCTTAACAAATCTATTATTATTATTATTATTTTGGGCTTTTATCGAGTTCTTAACATGTTTATTAGATTTGATTCTTATTGTATTGTTATCATATAATTCAATTCGAATTTTTATTGAATCCTCATTATATTGTGATTGTGTTTGAACTTAACGAATCGGATTTGAATATGAATTGAACCTTCTTTTAAAAGATCAACATATTGAACACGATCGGATCGAATCCCTAAGGAATCAACAAAATTAAAGATTCGATCGCCATAAATTGACGATTATTACATGACCCCCAAGTTTTGTTTGTGAATATTCTTTTCCAAATTTTGTAAGTTTAATTTATGATGAATCTAATTCCATATATCATCAATATTTATTACAAATCATATTTAAAAGCTAGATCTCCTGAAATTGCATAATTGCAATGACAAAAAACACAATATCATATTATAATTTGCAAATCTAATAAATATTGTGTCAATAATACAATTAATCCTACCAAAATAGCATAATTGGTTCTCTATTAATAAAACGGGTCGAATTGATTAATATTCCCTCGGTCTTAATATATTAGTCTCACTTTTCTTTTTCGTCTATTCCGTTATATTAATCATATTTTTTAAAATAATAAAAATTTTAGATTCATTAATAAAATATTAATTTTACTACACTCACAAACATTGAATATTATCATCGATCAATATGTAACTAATTGATCGGGACCGAGGGAATATTATATAGTCGTATCTGCAATTATAGTGAACTTATCACCAATGTGATGAATCATATTTTAAAGTTAGATCTCATGCATATAGGAAGATCTTAGAGTCACAAAATAATATAACATTATTATAGTTACATAGTGCTAAATATTGTATTATATTCTAAATTTAATATATATTGTGTTAATAAATTAAACTAGTCCTACTAAAATTCATAATTTTAAAATAGTAATTTTATCTCTCAAAAAAAAAAAATCATAATTTTAAAATAGTAAGGCCTTGGCGATTTTTAAACAAAACTTAGGAAACCTATGTTTTAATATTTCAAATATACAAATATTGATAAATAAAGGATAAATTATAATTTATTTTAAATACATGTAAGTTGACTAGATGGTGCTAGAGAGGGTATATTTGAACCAAGTTGAGTAGTGTTTTAATATCGAATTGAACTTAAGTTAAAAAATTTATCGAACCGAAGTCAAACCTAAACAAATTTTTTAAATTTAAAATATTATTTATTATTTTGAAAGAAAAATTATTAATTCCAAAAATTAATATAATATTCATGCTCAAACTCATAATTTTTTCATTACTACAAAAATTTATCATATTGTTGTTACTCTTCACTTATGAAAATATTACTCTTATAAAATTATAATTTTTTTACATTTTTTTACTAATTTCATTTAATGCTATGCTCGCGAGCTCACAACGCTCAAGTTTCAATCCACTTAAATATACAGTAATGATGATTTTTGGATTGACAAAAAATTATCTAGAATTTAAACGGCCATTTAATTTGATTTTTACAACAGAGCAAAATTTGAGCAAATTTGCAATGGTTTAATTTAGTTCAAATCTCGGAAAATACTCCATAAATTAATATCAAAACCATTAATAGAAAACTGATAAAAAAAAATTAGAAAATTTGAAGTAAACAACAAGAAAAAGCCATAAATTTTGTTTTATACAGAGTTGGAAATGATGGCCACAACAGCCAACCAATAAACTAATAGAAGAAAACAGAGTGTATAATTGAACAAATAATCCCAATCGCAATCACACATGAATCTCTCCATCCTCCATTAATCAAATCAAATCAATCGAAGAAACAACTTCTTCGCTAGTTTTTTTTCTAATCACCATTGAGATTCTGGACAGATTAAATCTAAAAAAAATGGCATTAATGAATCAAATAAGTTAGCACCAAGGCCACCACCATGAGCAGGCATGCAATCCCTTGGTCTATCGATGCTCCTGCAAATCGAAAACAAAAATCGAAATCTGAGCTCGATAGAAAGCGAGCGAGCGAGCGAGAGAGAGAGAGAGAATGTGCATTACCGTCGCTAGCAGGCGCAGGAGCAGGGGCGAAACCCTGAGCTTGAACGGAGGGGACACCGGAGCTCAATAGGAAGAAAGAAATCGCCATCAACGCAATCGCCATCCTCGCCGAGTCCATATCTCTCTCTCTCTCTCGAAATATATATATATATATGTACTGGTATATATCTAATCTAGAGAGAGAGAGAGAGAGAGAGAGAGAGAGGGGATATTGAGGGAAGAAAGTGTGAGGGCGAGAGAGGAGAAGAGAGGGAGGGTTATATACAGAGGGAGTGGGGCCCACCCCATGTTCACAAAGTATGCCAGCCCATGTGGCGCCGGCTCTCAAGCCTGGCAGCTGCTCCGGTCGGGGAGGCGAAATTACGGAATTGGCCCCCAGCTAATTAGTCTGTTTCTCTCCCCCAACGGTCAAAAGGAAATCTTTTATTTTTATTGTGGCGTTTCTCATTTTTTTTTTTTAAATTTCAAAATTTTGATGCTTATTTTATTTGTTTTCTTGTTCTTGTTTTATATTATCTGCTGTGGCAGATTTTTATACCTGCAATTGTCATTATTTGGTGTTTGTGCCATTGGGATATTCTGACAAATTAAATTATTTGTGAATTAATCGAATTTTGATTTAATAAAAATTTGTTTGAATTTATTTAATGAAGACCGTTTATTGAGTAATTAGCGGGTATGTGTTTGGGGGTAAAGTTGTACCCAAGAAAATTTACTTTGATCTATATTTTTATTAATATATATTCTATTCCTAATTTATTTTATCATATATATTTCATCAGATTTTATCTATTTATATTTTTAAGTATGTCCATATATTGCATCTCAAGTTCCAAATAAGTCAAATTCAAATTTCGTAATATTCAATCTATATATTTGTTAACCAAAATTATTAGAGTTGGTCTCTTGATCGACGGTCTCACCATTTTTTTATTGTGAGACGGACCTTAATACATCATTTCAATAAGTTAAATACATCATTTTATTTTTTTAAATTACATTATTTGCAACAAAGAAATACATCATTAGCAATAAAAAAATACATCATTTCATTAAATTCGTTTCACAATAAAAATAGTGAGACATCATTTGCTATAAAAAAACACATCATTTCATGAAATTCGTCTCACAATAAAAATGATGAGACCGTCTCATATGAGAATTTGCCAAATTATTATCATGATATCGTGTGTGAGATATTTTGAATTATTCACCAAATCTCATTTTGTAATAGTCGATAATAATATACTTCCTCCGTCCCTAATTATTAGTCCCAAACCAAAATAATACAATAATTAATGTTTTTGAGTGTAGTGGAATTAATATTTTATTGATGAGTGTGAAAAAGTTTGTCATTTTAGAAAATGAGACTAATAAGTGAAACAAACAAAAAAATAAGTGAAACTAATAAATTGGGACAGAAAAGTATTTTTTATTTGGACAGTAAAAGTTGGACAACGAGAATTAGCCACTATTTTTTTTTCTTTTTCTTTTTTTAAAAAATTTGTATTAAAGCAAGAGATTGAGAATTCAAAGATCTGATCCAATATCCACAAGCATTAAACTACTCAAATCTTAATTTGATAAAAACGCTCAAATTGCACACAATAATAATAAATGTTTGGAATATAACTTTTTAGATTTAGATTGGATATTCCCGTTAATCAAATTTGGATGTTCATTAACCAATTAATAAAACAAGTAATTTATTTTATTTAATAATTATAAAATCTTATTATTTTTCTTTATATCATATTGGATATTCCTCTAATCATATATGAATATCCATTAATAAAAGGAAAAATATGGAATAATACCCTAAATAATTGACATTTTCCAGAAAATACCTCAATTTATTGCCGTTAGTTAAAAACACTTCAATCTTTACTTTCATTTATGTATTATACCAAAACGACTTAACACTATTAATTGTTGATGACTCGGTAGTTAAATGTATAAATACGACATTACTCGATGGATTAATCAGTATTGCCCACAAATCTGAGTAGAAACACCACACAATCCGTGGAGGCCATACATAAAAATGCAGCAGCAATTTGCAGTAAAATTGTACCTACTAAGCCACACAGCTCTCGTTGAGCCGTCATCGTCGGTCGGTTGCAGCTGCCCCGCCGGTGGTTTCCCATCACTCAGACCTCAGGAGCTTCTCAGAGACAACCAGACCTGGAAAAAACTTCAGAGAATGCCACCAAAAACCGAGAAAGTGAATGCTACAGCAATGATCACAACATTCAAGAAATGGTGACTAGATGTTAGCCTTCAGATACACAGACCGGTGTCTGCCTCGGACGAGCATTCTTAAATGGGTTCGATCAATCGGAGAAACTGGACAAGAACTTTCGCTTTCGCTTACATCTACTCAATCAGATGTTCATACTACAACCAACTCACTATTGCAAGAATCCTGTGGGGGCTTCTGTTTCAGTTCCATGTTTTTCTACAGGTTGTGAATTGTGGCTCTACATTTTACAGGTTCCGGAGATGGGAAGTGCTCGTTGTTTCGTGTTCATCTAGGAAGCTGCTCGTCGATCAACAGAAACTTCGACTGAGCTTTCAGGCGGTGCTTTTGCTGCTAGTGGCAAGTCCACAAGCATGGTTGGAGGGGCGAAATACATGTGCAGTGACATCATGCAGACCATGATTCCCAAGAAAAGCTGCAGGTGCACAATTGAAAATAATTAATCATGAGTGAGCAGGATATCACGCTATACTATACGATAAACCCGAAAAGTAGAGGTGGCCACGGTTCCGGTTCCGGTTCCGGTCCCAAAAAGTTTGGAACCTTAACCGGCCCGTTACAGTAGCGGTTCCGGTTCAGAACCGTAAAACACGGGTTCCTGATTAGACGGTTCCAGTTCCGGTTCCGAACCGTCGGTTCGAAAAATTTATTTTTTAATTTTACTTTTAAAATATTCTATTGAACTGCCGATTCGGGGTAATGTGGCACGCTCTGATTGGCCGGTTTTAAATTTTAAATTTTCAAATTTTGCCGCCAGTTCAACGGTTCAGAACCGGATCGGTTCAAACCGTTTTTCAATTTTTATTATTTTTTTTACGGTTCGGAACCGCCGGTTCCGGTTATTTGTTTGAACCTGAACCGGCCCACCCAAATACGGTTCCGGTTCCGGTTCCGGTTTGAAACCGTATGTGGTGGTTCCAGTTCCAAACCGTGAACCAGCGGGCCGGTTCCGGTGGTTCCGGTTCGATTTTTGGCCACCTTTACCGAAAAGTCCTTCAGGTAACTTGAAAGAATTGACAGAAAGAACTTGTCACGAGGCAATGAGATGTATGCTAAGAATTCCGAGATAAAACAGCACCAACGAGAAAAAAAAATGAAAGTAAATCACCTGAAGAGTTGGTTTGAAGTGGAAAAGGAATACAGATGCTACCATTGTCAATAACATGGCCATTGATGTTGAATACACCTGTTGATAAGGAAAACAAATTCCACTCATTCTACCTCATTTCACACTAGAAGAAAACAAGAATCAAAGCATTACACTATTAACAAACTATTTCACCAAACTGTTAAAAAATAAAAACTGCTGAAGTTAGATTCAACAGAAACGCAAGCAGTGACATGGCCACAGAAGCCACACAAAAGAAATTTGCGTCGCATTTTATGATAAAGAATACTTGGGTTTGTTTCCCGAGATACGGAAATGGAGAAAGTTAGTGTCATGCTCAACTCTTATCAGCTAAGTCCTTATTGATCCCAAATTTTGGTGGACTTCGAAGCCATAGTCAACAGTATGATTAAACTAGTTTTAATGCATGAATTCATCAGCAAATAAATTTAAAATCACAAGTCATCAAGTCAAACCTCGGATAAATATCATATTATACCCGAAGTCACTGCAGGAAGAAAACACTAAGAAAATAATGGAAGTAATTGGCACCTTAACAATGTTATCTGCATACTTCATCAGCCATGATACCAACAGCCCAGTGGAACCAAGATTTAATACTACCAACCATGTCGTCATACTGTATCCATTGAAAATTCGTTGCCACCACGGACCATTCTCGAATCCACTTCTAAAATCATCCATGACAAGTTTTGCCATGTTGAATATTGCACCAAATCTGGGTGGAAGGATTCCCCACTTTGCATTAGTAAGTACCCAAAAACTAAAACTATGATACCAATAGAAACAAATTTTAAATGAGGAAATGAAAATAAGAACCCTTTTGTCATTTCCCTTGCTACCCCAGTTATCTCAAAACCAAGCAATGGTTGTTTCTAATACGAAGATGTAGCCAGTGTGCAAGGGCAGTTCATATGTAATTATATTCATCTTGTGTATGTAGAAACAGGGGTCCAGTAGTAAAGATGGAAACTCACGTGTATAATTGTATATTCTGCCAATATAAGCTGTCATTGTTCTTTTTCATCAAGAATTCTGTGTAAACACCAGCCAATGCAGAGAGACAAGCAGATAATATACCCAGCAAGTATCCTTGAATTGGTGATGAGAAGAGTGACTCACAAGAAGTTTCTCCACAACCTTTAACCTGTGATCCATTCAAGATAAGAGACTCAGATTACAAGAACCAGAATTACATACTGGCATAGACTATCTATGTCAATATGAAAGCAACAAAATTTGCTAGGATTGAAGAAAGTGGATGCACAACTCCCAATTGTGATCAAAGATTTTACATGCTGCTACAACCATGTATAACATTGATTACTTTAAGAATCATCACAATCATACATCATAACCCAAATCTCAAATAGTGTTAACCTATTCAAGCAACAGTTTTGGCATATCTAGAGAGGACTATGATCAAAATATGAAATTTAGAACCATCGCCACCTTATAAACCCCCAATAAGTCAATTCAAAACAATAATGTTCCTAAGTGCTATGTTTACATTAAGGTAAGAAGAGTAAGTAAAGAAGCAAGACCCACCTGGCTAGTTGTTGTACCAATAGCCAATAGAACAATAGCCATCCACTGCAAATTAGAAAGCTTCCTCCTCAAAAACAACCTAAAACAGGAAATAACAAGATACGCCAATTGTAGAACATCAACATTTACAATTAATGGAGCATTAGCTCTATATCAGATTAAACAAAGGCCTAAATATGCAAGTTTCAATTACAGACTTGTATGCCAACCACTACGAGGATGCGAATATGAGTACAACACCTGAACAGTATTGCAGTTGTAACAATCTTCAAATTGCCCATTATCTGATAAGTGGAGGTATCGACATACGTCAATGTGGCAAACTGCACATTGTTGTGAATAAGGTATATGACTGATGGAATCGGATATAACCGGACACTTCTCCACTCAGTTGTGATTTTAGGAGGAGGTGACTTCTGGCATTCTCTCCACAGTAGTAAGCTGGACACAATGAGCTGCATCCAACATAAACTAGTCACTACCTAATCAAGTTAAACTTAAAGTACTAGTGTGATTAACAGCTTTCCTAATAAAAGAAAATTAACTTAAGCAACTAATTCCATCGTGAATTACACCTAAAATCATGAATAACAGGACTTAACTGTTATATAACCTCAATTAGATTAGCTCCCTTTAAGGCTAAACTATAACCTCATCAATTTATGAAAACTCGGATGCAAACCAATAAAAAAGGAATACAATTCCAGCTTGAAGCTACGAACTAACCATACATTTTCTAAAACGAAAGTACTACCTTATAAACTTCAGCAAGAAAAGGCACAGTGGCATAGTCGTATTTGTATCCCCCATTGCTCTGGGATAACGTCGTCAATATTCCCTGCAAGATTCAATCAAAAACGAGCAGCCCTTTACTACAAAATCACATTTTTGGGGGAAATTTTGAACAAAATGCATTCACATACAAACAAATTAAGTCCGCAAGGAGCAAGAATTCAAATCTTGAGCTGTGATCAGTGAGGGAGATGAACCTGGGAGCTTGTGAGAATGGTGAGAAATGACGCGACGGCGTACCACTGCATCTTCTCCTTCACAGTAAAATTGCTCACTTGCACATCACGATTTCAGTGTGGATTTGATCTCCCACAAGAATTCTGATGGTGCCGCTTTTAATTTGGGCATTCAGAAAAATGGCCCTGCATTTTGCGTAATTGTGATTATGCCACGGAATTCTATGTGGAAACGACTATTTGGTCCCTGTTTATAAATTATCTCCTAGAAACACAGAAAATTCATAATTATACCATAAATTATAATTAAGTTCAATAATATGCTTTCTTTTTAGTTTTACAATTTTACAAAATGCGGTTTGTTTTGTTTGAATAATTATTTTTTTAAAAAAATAAACCATAATATTGGCAAATTACATTTAATGGCTAACTCAACACGAAATCAATGTTAATACTAACAAAGTATTATATTTTTATCTAACACAAAAACTAGTATAATTTTTTTAATTAAACTTTAAGATATAATTAAGGATTTTCCCATAAATATATACTAAACAGTGCTTAGTTAATTGTACATCAAGCTTTACTTTTGGTTGAATTTGTAAACATTACATAATGTTTAACAATTGATTTTCAATTTCTAAAAGTGTTTATTTCCTTGGAAACATCTCAAGAAAATGTCTACTATGAAACACTCTTACAAAGCTTATTTTGTGCGGCACTAAAATATATTATTTAAATTGGAGTAAATAAAAATAATTAGAATACAACTTCAAATCAAATTATTAATTGTCCCTATATATGCATATATAATTGAAAATAGAAATGAGAGCATGCGGAAAAAATGGCCTATTCAACCTCATTCAAAACAAAGAATTAGGACCGTTACATGTCGTAAAAAAAAAACTCTGCACACAAAATTTCAAGATCCTTTTTCTTCTCACTCCAATTCATCAAGCAAGAAAAATTCTCTAAAAAAAATTTTCCCCCCACAAATGGGTGGCATTGATCCCACGTTTGATTCTGCATGCAAAACATATTTCTGCTGTTCTTGCATGCTTCTGACACAAAATAAGGTTTATTGCAAATCGCATTGAACAAGATCCATTCTTGCATGATGAAAACTCATCACAACCATCAATCTCGTTTTATTGTTTCTGTCTCATCTCAGATCTGTCTGACCTCTTGATCATAGGTAGAGGGGTTTAACCACTGCACCCCAAACAAGGGACCAGATCCGTCCCAACATAATTTCGAGAAATGGAGCAGTTCAGACAGATAGGAGAAGTGGTGGGAAGTTTGAATGCATGGATGGTTTTCCAAAACCTGCTGATGAAGCAGAGGCAGTGCAGTCTGCTGGTAGACATGCTCACTGCAGGCTACAGATCAATAGCAGAGCAGATGAAGCAGAACCTCAAATACGAAGAGAGGAACGCGAAATGGAAGATCTTGGAGCAGCCATTGAAGGAGCTCCTCCGAGTTTACAGAGAAGGTGAAGCCTACATCAAGATGTGCCTTGACACAAAGGATTGGTGGGCTAAAGCCATTGCACTGCGCCAGAACTCCGACTGCGTCGAGTTTCACCTACACAACTTGCTCACCGCCATTCCTGCAGTTGTAGAAGCCATTGAGATTGCCGGAATGGTCTCAGGCAGCGATGAAGACGAAATGCAGAAGAAGAAGACACTGTTCTCACTCAAGTATCACAAGAACTCGAAAGATTATAAGATTTTCCAGTGGCTGTTCGGACATAACTACCTGGTTTCGGAGGATTTCTGTCGTAGGATGGAGTCAGCTTGGGATGAGGACAGATGGTTTCTGATGAAGGAGGTTAGAGACAGGAAGAACTCACGTTCTCTCTCATCGAGACACGACCGGCTGGCTGATCTTCTGCTTAACTACCTGAGCAGTTCGGACAATGTGGATGACGTCTTGCTGCCGAGCGCGGTTTTACTGAACTCCAAGGATTATAAAGTGAGGAGGCGGCTCGGGACAGGGAAGGAGCTCAAGGAGATTGAGTGGCTTGGTGAGAGCTTTGCTCTAAGACACTTCCATGGCGACGTCGAGGCGCTGCGACCCGAGATCTGCAGTGATATAGCCCTTTCCCATCCAAATGTAATTCACATTGTGTGTGGCTTCACTGATGAGGAGAGAAGGGAGTGTTTCCTAGTCATGGAGCTGATGCAGAGAGACCTGTCTACACACATAAAGGAGATCTGTGGCCCGAAAAAGCGCGTCCCGTTTTCGATCCCTGCAGCAGTAGACCTAATGCTGCAGATAGCAAGAGGGATGGAGTATCTGCACTCAAAGAGAATCTATCATGGAGACCTGAATCCATCCAACATTCTCATCAAGCCAAGGGCTAATGCCACAGATGGGTACATTCTTGCTAAGGTTTCGGGTTTCGGTGTCTCGGCATCCATCCGTGGCCTTGCTCAAGACACTCCGACTGATCACCTGTGCTATATATGGTATGCACCAGAGGTTTTATCAGGGCAGGAAACGGAAGCAGGGAATGTAAGAAACACAGAGAAATGTGATGTGTATAGTTTTGGGATGGTTTGTTTCGAGGTTTTGACAGGTAAGGTACCTTTTGAAGATGCTCATCTTCAAGGAGACAACTCGAAGATGAGCCGGAATATCCGGGCCGGCGAGAGGCCGTTGTTCCCGTTCCATTCTCCGAAGTTCATCACCAACCTCACCAAGAGATGCTGGCACACTGACCCTGCACAGAGGCCTAGTTTCTCCTCCATCTGTCGAATGCTCCGGTACACGAAGCGTTTCTTGGCCATGAACCCGGAATACGGGCAGCAAGACGCCGCCCCAATGCCACCGTTGGACTTCAGTGACATCGAGGCTGCGATGATGAGAAGCTCCAAGATGCAGCAGCAGCTAGTGTCACAGATCCCACACCAGATGTTTACTTACAGGGTGATTGAGAGAGAGAGAGCCAATTGTAGTCAGAGAGAGACCTCGGAATCAGGAAGTGATGGTGAAGAGACTGCTGCTGCACTAACCGTGGATGATTCGTGGGCAGCAACGCTCATTTCGAGGAGATCTCTGCCGGCCATGGAATCTGTGGAAAAGAAACTCACACCGTCAAGATCTTTGGATATCAGAAGCAGCAAGCAGCAAGGTATAAACACATCATAAAAAAAATGGATCACAGTCACACATGCATTAATTAGTAAGAATCTGATGATCTAACCTGTTTTGTTGCAGGAACGTCCAAGGGGAAGGTGGTGAGGCCTCCACACACGCCGGTCGGCCGCCCGGTTAGGAATAATTCTGAGAGCCGGCTGAACATGTTGAATGCAAGAACGAGGAGACGGTCAGGCCCCTCTTCAGATTCTGAGCTGTCTTAGCACCACTGATTAGCAGCTCAGAAACACTTCAACGTTTCATCTCGATTTATTTTCATGTTGAGTTTCAGTCAGTCTCATTGTATGCATACAACAAAACAGCTTCCTCAACACTGTCTGAAACATAAGGCTGCAATTTTGCAGTTTCTTGATGAAATTGGATGAAATAAAAGCTCTTGTTTTAACCTCGTCTCTTCTATCACTGTCTGTTCAAGATCATTTGAGATCCATGAAACTGAAACAGGGGCCTTCAGTCACAAGATTAATGACGGGTCGAGTCGAACTCGTCAACCCGAACTAACTGATATTCGTTAGTTTGATCAATTATTTTTGTGTCGGTTCGGGTTATGCACGCCCCTAAACATTGCTCACAAGCAAGACGAAATACGTATATCCCAAATCATATTTAACTACTTGCACATACATTTAAATTTAATCAGCCATTCAGCCTAAAAAGAAAAGACGATAATGAACAGCATCACTGAAAAGAAATAATCAAGAAATCATCTAAATTGATAATACGAGTAAAAATCACAAAAAAGTAGGCAAGCTTATACATGGAAAAGTGCAAAGGCCATGCAAAAAAAGCTACTACTTCTCACCAAGCAAACCTAGAGAAGCTATTATTACGGCATTCTTATTCTATCCTCTATTACTACCATGAACGCAAAATCCATGGCCAAACACATAGGGAGAAGGCTACGGCAATTATTATCCTCGTCCAGCGAACAAAAATCATACCAAATGAATGAAAATGCGAGCTCTATCTGCGTCAGTGAGTCAGTCAGATATTCTAATCTCTACCCCAAGTAACTCTTTCACTTGTTCGTATGTCACGAATGCGATGGCTATTGATGGGACAACCTGGAACACAAATGGCAGAGTGCATTAGGTGAAAGCAAATCCAAAATCATATCCAATGTTGTTGATGAATTGCAACTCATATCCTAACAAATTGCCATCTGCTAACCAGAGATTTGCACTTCATGTCTCTTTAACAACTGAGACGATATTCGACTATACAATGACCAACTCAAAGACGAAATTGAAACCAAGCGTTGCGTAGTCACATGATATTAAGAAGTTTAAAAAAAACAAGAATGTAAGAGAAGGCTGACCTTCACTGAATTGGGGACCAGTCCCTTGTATAATGCTCGTACACCCTCGTGCCTGACAGTTTTCCTGAAAGCGTCAATCATGCCAGTATATTCAACGGAGGCCTTACTTCTCCCATCACCAGTGACTACTGAAGCAGCATGACTCCACCCCACCATCTGCATTCTTCTACGAATGACATCAAGGGGGTAAGCAACAGTTTGTCCAACTGTGCCGGCTGCTGCCCCACAAGCAAGCCTTGTTACCACACCCAATTCGTTATCTTCAACTAGACCTAATGGCTTAGATTTAACCAACCAGTCTTTAAGAGATTCATAAACAGCAAAGTTGAGACCCACATATGGTACCTGCAAACAAAACCAACATTAGAAGGGTGATCCTAATTCCTATCATGCATTCTCGAAATGATGATCTTCCCTCCAAAAATATAAGCAACTTCCTTTTGAAAGGGTAATGAATCATATAAATGCCAAATTAGCTAGTTAAGAGATTTGGAGATTAATTCACAAAAAAAAATCAATAAGGAGATGCAGATCAAAACAATACTTGTGAAAGATTAATAATTTTGTGAAGCAGGGAAACCTAGTAAAAACTCTCTAAGGGAAGAACAAATCATCTTGAATAAAAATTAATTTTTTTTCTCTCAATAAAAACAATCACAATTGTAAAAAGATGGCCAGCCATCACTGGACAAAAGAAAAACTAATCCAGCGAGAAATAAGCATTCGAGTAAATTTTGGATTCTTTCGAGCAATAATTCAAGTGTATCATGCCTTCCACTGAAGTGGCAAATAAAATTCACCTTGAACTGATACACACTGATTTTCATCTTAATCCTCAAACAACTAATAAAGTGCAGAATAATAGTATGTTTCTGTCTGGTGTCAGGAAAGAACCAACAATACCTTTTATTCTTCAATGATAAAGGAAAATGGTCAAATCATCCAAAATATATTACCCCTAGTCTTAATGTATCTAACCTATAAGAAGTAGAACTTACAACTCCGATGACAGATGGAAGCCAACCCTTATAGAGAGCACGGAAGCCTTCCTCTCGGAGCACAGTCGATAAAGCATGAAACATTCCTCTATACTGATAAGGGGACATTTCTGTCTGCAGAAGAGAAGAAAAATGGAAACAAATGCATGTCGTCTTTATAAGCACAAACATTCGCCTAAACTTTTTTTTTTTTTTTAAAAAAGCACATGTTAAGAGGAGCTGCAGTACCTGAACAGTGATTCTGCCTCGAACCATGTCCATTGGGTATGTAGCAGACATAGCAATTATCCCAGCACATGCTCCCGCTCCCAGACGTAATAGAGGAGTCAACTCAGCATCCTCTACAATACCAATATATAAAGAACTCTATGTTTAGCAACTCATATAATCCTGAAGTCATATAATAGTAGTTTCCAAAATAGCAGGCACTGCTTTCACAATTCCATATCTTGGAAGTTGGAAGCAAGTAGAGGAAACACATGACTCAAGTACCTAAAAGCTGTTGCATATGTGTAGGTCCTGGACAATCATTGCAATACTAAAAAATCATTGAGTTCATAAGACAGTACTATTTAGATAATTTTGATGTCCCGTATCTCGCTTTAAACCTCAATGCATTTAGAAATCAGAGAGCCACAAATGCATCATATAACCATCAAAACATAGTTTACATGATTTGTCTTCAAGAAAAAACAAAATTGGGCAGTAGGATTCAAACTTTAAATGTGATGTGACTCACACAAGCTTCAAAATATGGCATGTATATAATAACAAAGACATACCATTCCCAGGTTGTTGCCGGTACAGATGCAATATGCCCCTATTCGAACATAAAAAACAAAGTCATTTGATGCAAGGATGGAAATTGAGTATCATATCATTAGTAATAGCTATAAAACACAAGTTCCAATAGAGGATTGACCATCACAACTCATGAAGCATAAATAAAAGACTAAAGATATCATCTTTTCAACTCAAAGGCAGTCATAGATTTTAGTTACAGATAAAGAGAAAAGGGATAGAGAGCCATTGAGTCAACTTTCGGTTCAAAGATCACCAAACTACAAGAAATTTATGCTACATTAAGCAATAACTTACACAGCAGCAACTTTAATAAAAAATAATTTTTTTATTATATGTTCGAAGACACAACGAAGCAGTGCACTTATTTTGCACAGTAGTGGAATAGTTGGAAGTTCATGGTTGCGTTGCTACAGAAAAACTAATCCAAATGTGCAAGCTATCCAAGGAAAAGCAATGCTGGAGCATGATACAAACACAGTCAAAGATGCAAAACACCAGTAGAACCATACTTGCATGCTTGCTCATAGCTGAAGAACTTCACTGCAGAGTTTGGAACAATACGAGCACAATTTGTACCATTTCCTTTAAACAATCCTCTCAATCCCTCAGTTCTCCATATATATTTCAAGCCTTGAACAGTACCACAATATTTTATGTTGTGTGGATTTTGAACCTGTGATACCATGAAAATAGGCAGCACTCAGAAAATAGTAGTTTTCATGATAAATTAGCTTAGCAAATAATGATTACACCCCCAACCCCCCGCCACCCCGAAAAACGAAGAAGACCAATTAAAATAGCCTGAAAAAATACGAAACAAAAACATAAGTACATATATATTCCTGCAATCGTAATAGTTCATGCCTACCAAGAAATGTTATCGTTATATTCAAATTAAAAAGGATGCTGCTTAGTATGACATGACTAACCTGCAGCAAGATTTTTAGTCGCTCCAATGGAGCTACAGCAGTCCTGGACCTGTGACAATCTTGCAACAATTTAGTCGAACCCAAAATATTATCTTTGGCAATTTATTTATTAAAAACCAAAAAAAACAAAAAAACAAAACAGCAGTTAGCGCTAACGTTCTAATATTTCCTCCCACCCTAGAAAACCGTGCGATTGCAAAGCGATAAATGAGCAATGGCCACTTGAAACAGAGGGAGAGGGGATTGCAATCTTGATAATCGACTCGTTTAACTAGACCATTTCACTTCGGCAAACTATTCCAGAACGACAATAAAGTATTCAATTCCTCAATCAAACATGTAAATCGTGAAAGAAAGAAAAAAATTCTCATAAAAAGACGAACACCAACGAGGATGTGATCCCCAGGAGCACCACCACATCCACAAACGAAAAAAACGGTAACTTCGAAACTTACACTCCTCCAGCGATGCCGCCGGCGACGAGAGACTTGCAAATACTGTAAACTTGATGTTTAAAAGGCTTGATTTCTTCCTTCGCGAGCTTCGCCTCCTCAGCCAGATTCACGATCTTCGACACCGCCGAGTCGCTCGTGTTCACATCTTCAGACGCCATCAAATACTCCGGGATTTTCAAAAATAAATGCAACAGAAATTAAATTAACTATCAACGAAACCCTAACTCGACGACAGTTAGATCGAGGCGAGCATTCTACTCGCTACAGTCTGCGCGGCGGCGGGAAGAGATTCGAAGGAGTGAGACAAGATGAGAGAGTGAGAGTGTTGTCGTTGAGAGGCGGCTGTTATTGGACATCACCGGCACTTTATTTAGCAACTGGAGAATCTTGCGTCGCGCTTGCGGTGGTTGTACCTTGCGCTGATATAGTAGTACGCCGACATTCTTTTAATGATATTTTCCCATATTATTCTATTTATTTATTTATGCGCAATAATTTTGTCGTTTTTTCGGAAAAACATTCACCTATGATTTAAACATTTTCATCTAAAAATATATATATATAAATGAAAGAAAACATTTACCGATTTTACTTTTGTAATTTATAGGATGAAAAAGTAGGAATAAATTTTTCTAATTTGTCAAATTATTAGAATTTAAATTTTTTTAACAAAAGAAAATTAGGATAGATTCTAGAGTTGAGTTATGTTTTTAATTAGGGAAAATATGTAAATCTATCCCGAACTTTGGATGAGTTCCCAATTTTATCCCAAACTTTTAAATATAGCAATTTCAGGCTTAAACTTTGAATAAATTCCCAATTTTATCCCAAACTTCTAAATATAACAATTTTAACCTAAACTTTGAATTTTTTCCCACCTCTCAATATTAAAACATCGAAAATCTTACATGAACACAAATAATTACATGTCATGTACAAAAATCATATACGGATATTACTCTTCCATGTCATTCATGAATTTATTAAGAATAAGGAATTTTAGAGTAATATATTTTCATAAAACTCATGAAATTTTTATTAAATATAAAGAACTTTAGATAAATATATCTGATAAATTATTAAGATATGACTTGATTTTGTGTCTTTAGTTGTTTTAATATTAAAAACAAATATATTTAAATTATTATCTTATATCTTATTTTTTTTAAAAAAAAAATTGTTCACTAAAATGATATTATTTTAGAAAATTATCTTAATTTGAAAGTAGAATATATAGTTTAGATTAATATAGTATGATATGTAAATATGTGTGTCCACGTAAGATTTTCGATGTTTAAATATTAACAGTGGGAAGAAAATTGGGATCTCATTTAAAGTTTAGGCCGAAATTGTTATATTTAAAAATTTGGGATAAAATTGGGAACTCATTCAAAGTTTAAGACTGAAATTGTTATATTGAAAAGTTTGGGATAAAATTGGGAATTCAATCAAAGTTTGAGATATATTTGTATATTTTCCCTTTTAATTAAAGAAATTAATTTTTTTTTTCAAAATCAAAACATTTACGCTTTTTACTTGTATTATTCATCTCTCTAAACTTGTCACGATAGCATCACTTCAATTACTTTTGACTGTATTTTTAATTCCATTTTTAACTAATAGAAGTAAATATTAAAGTAAATCTCATATATAATAAAAAGATATATAATAAATTTTAAAGTTGAACGATATTTATGTTTTTTTCTGTAATATATAAATATTATTGTATCATAAAGTTGTTTTACATAGTAATTTCAATGTAAAATATAATCAGATTGTGTAATTTATAGATGATAGAAAATTATTAAAGAGTGTATAATAAAGTTTTATAACCAATAAGAAATGTCATGTACTGATAGGGATATTAATCGGATCAACCTGTCGAATTTTGAGTTAGTTCTATTGAGTTACAGATTAATCGGTTCCGATCAAATCTGGTTGGAATTTTTTTGAGCTAAAAAATCTTGATCCTAATCCTTCGATTTTTGGGCTAGCCCGTTGGAACGATGATTTTATTAATTATTTTAAATTTTTAATATTTTTACACTCTTTTACTATTTTAAATAATTAAAAATAAACAAATATTACTTCTCCGATAAAAATTGAATAGCACATCACAAATTTTTGGATAATGATAAATTTAACTATTAAAATATATTATTTTTTATTTTAGCAATATCTGAATATGTTTTAGTTTCATAAATAAATAAATTTAACTATTTATTAAATATTATTTGTATTAAATATAATTATGTAACTTAAAACTGAATTAATAAATATGATCTTAAATATTAGAAGTTCATTTTAGTACTATGATAAATATATTAATAAAAAAATAATTAGGTTAATTAGACTAACCCGTCGAGTTTCGGGCTAGGACTAGCAATTCGTGCGTGTTGGGTCGTTATCGTGTCTTGTTTTATTGTGTCGTGTCATTATCGTATTTGAGTTTAACTGGTTCATGTCGTGTTTGTGCCCATTATTATCGTGCAGGTTCATGTCATATCAAAATTTTTTAATTCTAAGTGTAAAGCTGACAATTCAAGTAAGGATGATTTTTATCGTGTCAGGTTGTTTTCTTATTATATCATTATCGTATTTGAGCTTAATAGGTTAGTGTCGTGTTTGCGCTCGTTATTATCATACAGGTTCGTGTCGTGTCAGAAATTGTCAGCCCTGATTCAAACTAAATTTTTCCTGGCTCAAATATTTCGACCCTAACCCGCTTTATAGCTCTAGATTAATTGGACTAATTCGCAAATTTCGGGCTAAATTGGCATCTTGTTCGGTAGAAAGTGATTTTATTATAAGAATTAATTTTCAAATTATAGAATCAATCCTCACTTCTTGTATTCTTTATTCATAAAACTTTTTTCTGTCATCGATTTTGAAGCGTAATGATTAAAATACTTTATTTATAATCTATTTGATCATAAATTTGAGTTCGAGAAAGATTCCGTTGTTATATCCCAATTAAAAAAAAAGAAATTGTGTCAAGGGTTTCTTTTAATGTGAAGGGACAAGATTGAAGCAGTTGAACTGAAAAGCTTTGTTTATGCAACGACAACGTCACATACGTTGATTAATGTTACAACTAATGTCAATTAATCTTACATTTTGCCATTTTTTTTTATTTTCACACTATCAAATTTTTAAATTTCTTATAGCTGTTTCATATGTAACAACACAATTTTATTAACTATCATTCATAGATGTGTAAATGAATCAAATTGTTCGTGAATTACTCGGATCTCGACTTGATAAAAGTTCGTTCGAATCGTTAAGTGTAGCTCATTTATTAAACGAATCGAACTTTAGCATCATAGTATTCGACTCGTGAGGTCGCAAGCAAACTCGTTAGCTAAAATTAGTAAAAAAAAATATATAGAATAATTAATTTTGATAAAAATAGTATTTTCAAGATTTAAGAGTAATAAAAATGATAAATCCTTCTAATAATGAGAAAATTTTGAATTTAATATAGACATGATACTAATTTTGAAATAAATAACTCTTTTTCTTTCAAAATAATAATAAATATTTTTAATATATTATAAATTTAGAAAGTCCGTTTTGACTCGACTAAAGCTCGATAAAGTTCGTGAATTTCAAAGTATTTGATAAAAAAGCTCGAAGCTCATGCACCTTGATAATAAATAAATCAAATTTAAACACGATATTACTCGGCTCTACTCGTTTCGATCACACATTCTTTCACAATTTCACACTGCCTTTTTGTTTTTTTGTTTTTTTTCCATCAAATTCCAAATATTAAATGGATCAGATCTGTCACTTGGCTCATGTCACACAAGATGCATGCTAGTTTTAGCCCATTTTGCAATTAAATGCAATGATTCCAACAAACTAATTGCTCAATAACTTTGAAGCCAGCTCAAAGTAGAGAGAGAATCTCAGACAAAAAACAAGAGCATGCCCCACCCCCTCAATATATATATTTTGCATTCCAAAACCTCAAACACTCAGACAAAGATGAGCAGAATTCAAGAATCCCATGTAAGAAAACAAGAAAGCGATGAGGAAAAAGCTCTCAATATTTGGGATTGTGGGAGCCCCTTATATGATGCCCATGAATTGGTTGCAGTGAGCCATGTTGTCGAGAGGCACTTCATGGTTCTGCCCTATCTTAGTGGATCAAGAACCCTTGTCAGAACTGAGGTTTCTTGCTCGTCGGAAAAGGCGGTCCGAACGACGTCGTCGGGTGGAAGACCGTCGGTGCTTGGGTTCTTGAGCAGGAATGTGTGGAAGAGGAAGAGGAAGATGGATGAAGAAGGGAAGCATAAGAAAGTTAAGAAGCAGAAAACTGGGGTTTCCAAGATTTTTGCATGGAGAAAATAGAGACAATTTTTTTTATTTTCTTTTAATAGTTTGGATGAATCATGTTTGCAAATTGCAAGAACATGAAATCGGTTTATTTGTTGCTTTTGAATTTCTTGTGGATCTTGAAAATCAAGTTTCTTGAATCTTGATCCATCAAAAGTTCATACCATTTGGAAATAGTTGATTTTCTCTCTCTCTCTCAATCAAACATTTTGGAGATGAACACTTAATCACAACCACTAATTACTTAAATTATGATTTCTAGTGCCGACCATATGGTCTAGTGAGATTTGTCCAATTATTGTTTTCCACATGGGAACATTAAGCATATAATTTAATTGATCCATATGAGTCTCAATTATATGGTTAATTATTTAACATTACTTTTTTGTAGTAAATTACAAAGATGCCCTTAAAAGATTATGGAAATTGAAAAATAATGATGTAGGCAAGATTTAGAAAATTAGAATATTAAAAATAATAGCATTTAAAAAAAATCAATCAATGTGTTGAAAAACATAATTAAGAAACCACAACTAGGAATATAGATTATATTTCATGGATAATATTTGAAGTTTTGTTTAAGTATATTATAATCAGGAATATCTATATTGTTTTTATTAAGTGTTTTGTCATTTCAATTTTTTTAAATGAAAAAAAAAAAAAGAAATACTATTATCTATACCCAACTATTAATCCATATTGATGTGAATCTCAATAACCAAAATTAATAATTGACACAATAAATATTTCTAAGATGCACATAATTCCTTATCAACCTTAAAGTGTGGTAGTTAAAACGTTTTGCCTATGAACACTTAGTTATGAGTTCGAGTAGAAGAAGAGACATCGTCTCCTCATTTAAATTGTACATCCCAATTTTTAAAAATTACACATAGTCTCACATAAGAATTTCCATTCAAATATTTTTTTTTAAAATAATAGAAATTTTAAATAAATATCCTATGATGCTCGAACAAACAAATCGAGTTAAAGCCACTAGTAGAAAATGGGTGTTTTTCATTTTTGTTGTACTAACTTTTTTGTTGGTGATGATATGAACGGCTTACCTTATCTCAAGATTAACAATCAAGAAACAAGAATAGTAAGCTAGCTGAGCTTCCAATTTCAAATTAATCATGATGGGATAAGTTAAATTCTCTCATAAAAAAGTAACATAAAAATCAATAATAATTAATATATAGAATTAAAGATGATGAGACTAGAAATCAATTTCACATTAACTGACAGACACCCTTCATCTCTCTGTGTATGTAATATAATATTTGCTCAATTCTTTTCTTGATTCCTTGCATCCTTAAGAGAATGAAACAATTCAACAGCAAGAAAATATTTCCATCACTTGTGGTGAAATTCGCAGTGTGTTTGCTGCTGTTGGGCATTTCATACCGCTTGTTTTCTTCAAGTTTTGTGCAGTTTTCAACTCTCCAGATTTCAGATGAAGAGGCTGCGGCCGACGAGAAGCCGCGGCAGGCGGCTGAGCCACCTGAACTCATTGATGAGTTCTTGGTGAACCTGGAACATGCTTCTCAAAAAGGTGAGTGAGAGTATTTATTTTTCTCCTTTGTTTAAAAAAATTTCTC
>JAPKLW010000414.1:536332-547010 GCA_026898455.1 Plectranthus barbatus
TCAAATTTATCCATAATCATTTAAATGTTTTAGTAAATATTTAAACTAACAATTCAAATATATCCCAAACAATTTTTCGATCAACGAAATGCTCAAAGTATTTTTGGAAATCAAAATTAGAGACAATGAGCTAAAATGCTAAACATTTAAATTCAAAAATTTAATTTACTTACTTAGATTTTCAACAATATAATCATATTTCTTTTAATCGAAAAAAAATAATAAAATAAATTAGGATATATTTGCATAATTTTTAAAAGTTTGGATATTTATTTTAATATTTAAATAATTTAGGATAAACTTAAGAAAACTCGCATAGTTCATAATATAATTGAACATTTTGCTCCAAATGAACTAAGTTGATAATGGGATGGCAAACTTTATAGTGCATGAGTTACCACAAGGGTTTCCTCATAAAACTTATATAAATTTTTTACAAGGAAGTTGATTAAAAATGTTGTGATATGAGAGTCCCATTCCTCTCACATTGCACCTGCTGATTGATGAAGAACTTGGATCAAAAAATGGCAGGTCGAAGAAGTTGTCGAAGTCTACCACGACGAGCCATTCAAGAACCGGAGATGGTCGTTTCCCTCTCATCGCTTCACCGTCTCAGTCGTCTGGTCTCCGTTCCTAACGAAAGCCTTCACCTTCGAGAACGACGATGGCGTCGCCTCGGGTATATCCCAGCTATACCTCGACGAGCCAGACACGGTATGGACGGACCAGTACGAGGATTTCGACTACGTAGTGATCGGGGGAGGGAAGTGGTTTCTCAAAGCGGCTATTTACTACAAGAACGAAACGATATGGGGCTGCCACAGCTGCCACGACGACAACATAACAGAGATAGGATTCGAGCATGCATATCAAACGGCACTGAACTATGCTCTCAAGTTCATATCCGAGGCAAACCACAGGCCGTACATCCTCTTCAGGACTACGATCCCGGATCACTTTGAGAACGGGGAATGGGACACGGGCGGTTACTGTAACCGGACGAGACCATTCAAGGCGGAGGAGGTTGAACTCAGAGACATAGATGTGGTAATGAGATATGTTGAGATTGAAGAGTTTGAAAGTGCAGCTGAAGTAGTTCCCCGAGAAGGGGGGAGTTTTGAGCTGTTCGACACAACCTTGTTATCGCTCCTGAGACCGGATGGTCATCCGGGCGTTTACAGACAGTTTAAACCGTATGCAGGGAGAGACAAGCAGGGAAAGATTCAGAATGACTGCCTGCATTGGTGCTTGCCAGGCCCTATAGATTCTTGGAATGAATTGATGATGGAAATGCTTCTTAGATATCAAAGATAGATAGTGTTTGAATCAACCAGTTTTGTACTTACTTGCATGCTGCAGCTTATTTGCTGCCTCTTCTTCAATTTCTTGCTGTCATGGTCTGCGTAAAATGGGGCTGCTGTTGGATTCAAACACAAAAACTGAGTTTTATAACAAACAAAATCAGTTTATTCAACAATTGCATTTGTAGACCAAACATGTATTCTGCGATACAGAATCAGAAGATGCTTCGGTCAAGGTGTCTAAACGGTTGTAATGCATCCTTTCTGCCACTACTTGGTTGAAGTTTGTGGAGCTTGCTTCTTTTCATCTCCCTTACGTAACCACCCCTGCATCACGAAGAGCACAAAACTGGTGTCAGATCATTGAAAAATGCATAACAGCGAGCATTCAATCACTACAGAGCTCATGAAGAAGGCCGTTAATAAGCATCAAGGTCGGAGCCAAGAGAGCCGTGACATCTAAATTCTAACATAACCACATTTCTAGTTGGTTCAAGGGAAGATGAAGGTAACACAGTTACAAAAATAAGTTTTTGAATGAAGATAATATGAACTGAAACGAGAATCCAATTCGAGCAGAAAGTTAAAGATATTTCTTGTGACATTGTTTAAGAAAACCATTTATCAACTTCAGAAGTATCTGACTACAACAAATGGCATCAGAACCTGTGGTTAACGATTCAGAAACTTCGCCCAAAAATACAAACACATTAATCCTCTATTATGTACACGATAGACATCCGTTTTACACAAGCTGATTAAAGCGCCATAGCTACTTATCGAAGACAAGCAACACTTTTCCTATTCTCCGACTCTGAATAATACACTATAGTAACCTTACTAGAATCTTCCCCTATTATGAAGTCTTATCCAGCAAAATATCCCACCAATAGTTAATAGGTAGAATGAAAACCAAGGCAATATTTATTCAAGGATATGTTCTTTCCACACAATTTCACAGACAATGAATGCACATCAATAGTCGCATAAGATGGAGAACTACTTAGAAATAATCCCAGACGATATCAAACCTTCCACTTTAGGCCAACAGCATATGGAAAACAGGTAGCAAAGCGAATCAACTTCAAACAAACATATATGCAAATGTTTATAATTAAATGCCGAAAACTTTTACATATCTTCAAAAACTCCATCAATTTATTGAAGATAACATTCCAAATACACTTAAAAAAACAGAAAGAGGGATGCAGCTGAAAAACCATTAGCTGCACAAAAGAAGTACCTAAGACATTTACCAAGTATCTGTATCTTCCGAAAACTAGCATAATTCCTAAAAATCAACCCTAAGAACTTCGTACGACACTACAGTGATGATTTAAAAAATTGAAATGTTAAATTCAATAAACTGATCAGTAAAAAATCTCTATAAAAATTTTGATTCATCACTTGCTGTAAACATTCTATCAGCTATTGACATCAAATAAATCTTAGAAAACGAGAATAAATTACTCGACTTCAATCATCGGATCGAAAAAAAAAACACTAGCAATTAACAGCAAAATAAAAAATAATCTCAGTAGCAATTCAGAAATCCAACCTATATTCAATTAGCACATAATAAACACAATAACACCACGATTACATTATCCAACAAGAATTTCAGAAAAATTATAAAAAAAAAAAAACGACCGAAAACAAAATCTTACATTGTCAACGAAAACAAGATTTGCGACCACTACAGTGCCGATTACTCCGGCAATGAGCGTGGTAGGCCCGGTTAGAAGACTCCACTTTCTATAGATCATATTTCTATCCTTCTCTCTTCTCTCTCCAGATTCCTATTTCTCACTCTTTTAACTGTGAAACTTCTGCGTAGATTAGCATTATATACGACGGTTTTGCTTGGGCTTTCGATTATACAAATCTGTTACTAAGCAGGCCCGGCCTGATTTAAGTCGAGTTCGGGCTAACGTGTATGGGCCTGTTATCGGGCTTTTTTGAAAGAGCAAAAATCTGTAATGCCCCATTTCACTATCAAACATAACAAAAATGTCCCATCTTATAACTATCTTCAAAAAATGCCCAAAAGTACAAATTCTGTCAAATTTAGTTGTCAGTTACACATTGTTTGATGTATTTGGTCAAAAAACGAATTTTGAATGAATTATTTTGAATAAAAAATTTAAAAGAGACCGAATCCTGACTCCAATTTTTGTATTTAGTGAATTGGGAAAGAATAACACAATTTTCGAAAAAAAAAAAGTTCAAGTCAGGACCGGTTCGTGGTCCTGACCGGTTCATTGCGGTCCTGACCCGACAAAACCGGTCCTGATCTCATTTTTTTATTTAAAATATTGCGAATTAATTACACAATTTTCGGAAAAAAAATTTTACTAAAGTCAGTACCGGTTCGGTGGTCCTGACCGGTTTAACGCGATCCTGACCGGTTAAACACGGTCCTGACCCGACAAAACCGGTCCTGACCTCATTTTTTTATTTAATATATTGCGAAATAATTACACATTTTTCGGGTAAAAAAATAGTTTAAAGTCGGGACCGGTTCGGTGGTCCTGACCGGTTTAACGCGATCCTGACCGGTTAAACACTGTCCTGACCCGACAAAACCGGTCCCGACAAAACCGGTCCCGACCCCATATATTAAAACCCTAAAAATTCACCCACTTTCATTCCCACACAATTTTACCCCATTCTCACTCTTTACCTGTGTGTGTGTGTGGGGCGCAAGGAGGAGGAGGGAGAAGAAGTGGTCCAACACCATCATTTTCAACTCACCAAACAAAGGAGGAAGAAGAAGTGGTCCTCCCTTCAAGTTAGAACCATTATTTTATCCTAATCCTAATATGGTAAGTTTGTTTCTTGTTGAATTTAATTTTTATGTATGTTCGAATTTTATTTTGTTCGAATTCTATGTTAGTTCTAATAGTGTTTGAATTGATTTTTTTATGTTTGAATTATGGGATTGATGTTTTGTATGGATAGAATATTGTTAATGATATCTTGTCAATTTTTTTGTTTATTCTTAATGACGTCGTGTCATTTTGGTGATGACTTGAACTTTGTAATTTTGCTATTGTTTATTTCATTAGAATATTTTAGTAATTGTGATTTAAAATAATTTATAGATTTAATATTATTTGTGCAGGTTGAATTTATTAGACTGCGTTTACGTAGCGTAAATTGTAAGGTTAATTTATGTACGAAGGTGACTTTATTGGATACAATTAACACTACGTTGTATTCATTAGGGGGTGACGATTTGGTTGATGAGTTTAAGAATGGACCGTTTGGTAAACTTTTAATTTGGAGGGAAAATGGAGCTAGTGCCTCTCAACCATTAGTACGACTTTTAAGTTATCAAATTAGTAGTCCGGACCCTAATGCTTTATGGTTTCATATTGGTGGGCAGATTATTAGTTTTGGGGTGGGTGAGTTTGCATTAGTTACTGGTTTGAATTTTGGATCTTCTGATTTTGATCCTTGTGGTACCCACGATCCTTCTGAGACATCGGTGTATATGTTGTTCTGTGGTGGTAAATCTATCACAGCTAGAGACTTATTACTGATATTTAAGAATGCTAAAGTTCGAAGGAATAACCACGAGTTGTATTTAAGAGTGGCTAATATATTAGCCATGTGGGTTTTTGTTTTAGGGTATTCAGAAAAATGTCAGATCGAGAGTTGGGTTTTTGTTTTGGTAGATAATTGGGGTAGGTGGAACAATTTCCCGTGGGGGGGGGGTATGCTTATAAGTCATTAACCTACTATTTAGATCAAGCTCCCGTGCAGATAGAAGCAAAAGGGACACTTAATTTGGGCGGTCCAATTTGGACTCTACAGGTATAATTTTAATTTTGTAATGTATTTATAAAAAATTTCTTGTAATAATGATGTTTTATCTGTAATGTAATACTCCCTCCGTCCCACTTCAATTGTCCACCTTTCCTTTTTCGTCCGTCCCATTTAATTGTCCACTTACCTAAAAAGGAAAATTAATACACACTCACTAATAAAATACTAATTTCTTCTATCTCTTACAACATTGGTTATTGTGCCCACTTCCAAGTGGACTAATTAAAAGGGACGGAGGGAATACATGAATTTGTAGGTGTGGGCCTATGAGGCTATTCCTATGTTGGGCGCTTACTGTGCCGACTTGATAGCCCCGAGTAATCTCCCTCGATTTACGAAGTGGTTGTTCAAGAGGCCAGCTAAGATCGATTGGGTTTCTTTCTTTGAGGAAGAAGAGGTATAAAGGTAAATTGTATGCTTATGAAGTTAATATTTTTCTAACTATCATTTGTTTTACTGCAGAGAGAAGTCTTCACCAACCTGATCCCATTTGAAGTTGAACAAAACTCTTTGTACTATCGGTCTTCTCAGATGCCTGATTGTTTAAGTGTTAATTTCCGATTCCCAGAGAACCCGATACGTACATTGGGAAATAGAGATGATGGAGCAGAGGGGTCTCGAGGACAGGGGTCTCGAGCAGAGGGGTCTCAAGGACAGGGGTCTCGAGGACAGGGGTCCCGTGGAGAGCAGGGGCATAGTCAGAATCAGGGCGATGAGGGTCATGGGTATGATGAGGGTCAAGGTGGTGAGGATCATGAGGATGAGGGTGTACAACATGATGAGGGTATACAACATGATGAGGGGCATACTGAGGGTCGTAGAGACACAGCGGTACACTCTCCATCTCAGGGGCAGGGATCGAGGGCGTCTCATAGGCGCACTCGTTCTAGGAGAGATAGGGGGTCATCTAGTGGGGATTCACGAGATTCTAGGAGGTATCGACATTCTCAGTCTTTGATGGATAGGGTTGTTGCAGTTGTCACTGAGAAGATCGATGCAGCAGTGCAGAGGGCAGTTGATACTGCAGTGAACAATGCATTTACTGAAAGGGTTATCCCTCACGTGACCAGAGTAGTGACAGATTTCCTCAATTCGGGCAGATGTGGGAGCCGTACAGATGCTGGTGTGCATGCACAGAGGGGGGAGCCCAGACCTAGTTCTCCCCACCAGTCTCCTTCTAGACATTCTATATCCCGACATGGGATGCATATAGAGGACGCTGGACCGTCCCACCAGTATCGAGATGATAGACAGACTGACCTGCTTGAGACTGAGGAGCAGCCCCGACATAGTGCTTCTCGGCCCTCTTCGGTTTGACGACGCAGTGTATCCCGTCGTTCTAGTGAGCACAGACGTAGTGTCTCTCGTCGTTCTACTGAGTACATACAGAGTGTGGAGCCCCCATTTCCTTATATGCTTGCACAAGATATTCAGCTTCAGGTATATTTACATTTTGTCGATTTTACACTGCTTTTTATTTTGATGTTTTATATTGTGTTGTTTCTTAGGAGGATGATGGACGGCCTTTTGGTATTAGTATGGCCTTGGAGGATAACTACAACGAGTATCGGCAAAGTGGTGAACCTGGTATTAGGAAGTGTTATGATGACAATCAACAATGGCCACAACAATTCTTTGCGATGTTAGAGGATTACCGTCAACCGTTAACTACGGAGGTAATTGACTGGTACGTCATGGCGTTGCAGAGAAGTATCTACCAGGTTCCAGGAACAACCCGGATCCTTCGACCCCAGTTTTATGTAAGTAATTATGTATTTGTTAGAATTTAATTGTCATAATTATTTAACTATATTCATTTTTCAATGATTGTAGGACACTATGAGAAGTGATTATCAACTACATAAACAAGGTGCGAGGGCGCCGGAGTCAGCTAAACTAATGCAGTTTATAAATGGTACAGATTGCGTTACAAGTTTAGATTGGAAGGGTGCAGATACGGTAAGAATATATTTAAATGCCGCACTTTATTTAATGATATAATTCTCTATTTACCGATTTTATTCTATGCTACAGTTTATTGTACCATGTTATGTTCATGGGTGTTGGTATACCGTGCATATGTATATCCCTTCGTGGACTGCCTTACTGATTGATGCCTACGATAATCCCGGCCGCTCCAGAACCCTGCAAGATGTCTTCACAGAAGTGAGAAAGATGACTGATAACTTTCATAAGTATTTGAGCGCAGGCAAGTATTGGGATGAGAATACGTTGAGATTGAGGGAAGTTTACCACAGACCGATGGCATTTGAGAGGGTTTCGTATTTTCGTGCACCTTTGAGATCGCAGCATGAGACTTATGCATGCGCACACATAGAGATGTGTGTGTTGGGATTGCCTTCTAGAGATTGGATGCAGAAAGCCGAGAACACTATTTTATTTAGGAGATTAATGGCTTTGAGATTATTTGACTTTTCTTATTGATTATGTATTTGAAAATATTGTATGAACATTTATATTGGAGAAACAATATTTTTATTGCAATCTTCGTTTCAAACACAAACCTCACCTTAATTGTTTGTCACCCTATCAGGACAACTACGCTTAGTATGTGATTCTGATCTACAAATACTGCATTTTTTACGAGCGCGCACTCTACTAGAAGACGTATGCTCTGCACCGGAAGGCCTTCGACTATTCCTCGGACGACCAGCTTGTCGTCTAATGTTCGGAGGTAAAACTAAGAGTGATGCTGCCTCATTGGAAACGTCCCACTCATCTTGAGGCGGAAGCGAATTGACAGTTCCAGCATAAATCTCGCGCCAATTACTAGTCTTATAGTAACTATTGACATAGTCGTACAGGTACACTCCGGTGTAACTGCGAAATAATTGCAGACTTAGTTTATTATTAAATAACAAAAGCATAATAATTGAATTCATACCGAATCGCAGCCATGGCATGTGAGCATGGCATGAGGTCCAATTGAAACTCACGGCATTCACAAGTGCAGTCCGACAGATCAACCTTCCAAGTCCTTTCTTCGCACCTAACCTTGAATATAGTGTCAGAGATTGACACCACTTGATGTGAGTGTGCTATATCGGAGAGTGGAGCAATCTTCTGCCATGCTTCCTCAGTTAAATCATCAGTTCTTGCATTAGCCTTTGCTCGCCTCTGATCGAACCATTGTTCGATTATTCCTCTATAAGTGTCAATAATAGAGCACACAGGCAACCGTCTAGCTTCCAGCAACCTTGCATTGAAAACTTCAGCTGCATTTGAAGTCAAGAAACTGTAGCGGCGGACTGGGCATTTCGATCTGGACCACCGTTCAGGACCCACAGAAATGAGCTTCTCGTAAGCAGCAGGTTTTTATTGTCGAATCTGATCCATGGCCTGCCTATAGCTCGACAAACGATACGAATAAGCAGCACGGTGATACAACTTCACAATGGCCGGACCATAGGTTGTCAATTTATTCTGAAGATGATAAAAACAATATCCGTGTGTCGTACCCGGATATATTATGTTGACTGCATTTCCGATGCTAACGTGCTGATCTGATACGATCAACAGTTGATCGCTGACTGCAAAAGACATCCTCAATCGAGAGAGAAACCAGGTCCAAGTCTCATCATTCTCGATTGGCCCAACACCAATAGCTAGTGGAAAAACATTTTCATTGTCATATTTCGTAACTGCAACTAATAAGATGCCTTTGCTTCTTCCCTTCAAGTGCGTGCCATTGATTACAATGACTTGTCTTAACAAGCCATTATTAAAAGCTATTCTTGACACACCGAGTGCAACGAAACAATGTCGGAATGTTCCATCTGGTGCAATATCCAGATCTGTGATCGTGCCAGGATTGTACTCCCGAAGCACCTCAAGATATCTAGGCAAGACCTTAAAGGAATCCACTATACTGCCATACATCAGGGAAATAGCTGCATTTCTAGATCGCAAGGCAACACCATAACTCGCTCGAATACCAAAGTTTCGTTGCAGTTCGGCCATTATTGCTTTTGGTTTGATGATTTGCCCTTGGCGACGCATCATCCGGGCAAAATACGCAGCCACCACTTTCGAACGAATATTTCTGGATCCAATGCCCGCAAGGTTCATTTGGCAACTATGATTTGGTTGAAAGTGGCGGACAATCCAGCAACCATCCCTACACCTCGCTCGTATATGAAACGTACAGTTCTCGTTTCGTTTGCAAATATAATCAACACGGGTGCTATCAAACTTCTTCACTTTAAACTCTTGACGGTGCTCCATATGCCACAGACCAACTGCAATTAGCAAATCGTCTTTCTTCCAAAATAGGGCACCCAAACTCAATTCCTGATCAAATATGGCTGCCACATCTCTCACAACAGGTGCCTCGGACGTATCCAATGGCATGATTGGAACGAGCCAATTATTCATATCACCTATAATTCGACAACTTTCTGGTAGGGGATTGGTAGGAATAAGATTCGAAATAAAAGAACTCATGCCGCCAGCTGATCGTATCCATGCAGAAAATTCTGCAACTGTGCAACCCATCAAGAAATTCTCACCTTCATTATCGGAATCAGATCCAGATCCAGATCCAGATGAGACTGAGTCAAGATCAGCCTCCTCGTCTTCTTCCTCTTCCACCACACCACCATCAGTTCGTGTGTGATATTCAGGATTGAATCCAGCCTCCTCATCTTCGGTCTGAACATCGTAGCTCGCTTCATTAGGCTCTTCATAGACTTCATCGTTTAAGTCAGGAATATGTGAACCCCGACTTCCACCTTGAGAACCCATATCAAAATGCATGGAAGATGAAAACTGTTGGGAAAATTCTGTTTCCCTTCCCCAGTTGATAGATTAGATCTTAGTTCTGGTGTTTAAGTGTTTTGGTGGATCAAACCCTAAGTCCAACCAGCGTCAGTTTGTCTCTAGAATAGCTCTAGTCTCAAATGTAAAGTCCTGTATAGGTATTTTGAGTTGTAAGTCGCAGCTGATCAAGACTCATGCTGGCTACTGTTCACCAGCATGAGATGTGCTTACCAGTTGAGGGATGCCTCACCAGCAAGCGACTGACCAAGACTCATGCTGATACTGTTCATCAGCATAGAGTTGAGCTATCGACTGGCTACTGTTCACCAGTGGGAAGATTTCATCAGCAGGAGGCTGACAGATCTACCAGCAGAATATGTGTTCTGGTTGACACTGTTCATCAGTGGTGAAGCCACCAGTCATGGGAGATTCCAAGAGTTAACATCCAGACATATTGGTAGACTTAGATTGTGCCAGCTCAAGTCACCAGCAGAGACTGCCAGCACAAGATCACCAGCATGATCTACCAGTCGGATGTTACCAGCAGAATTCAAGATTCGCTCTCCCAGAGTCTTAGAGACAAAAAGAAGATTCGTCTGAGGAATAAACTGACATAGTATGACTTTAAGGGAGGATACCTTAAAGTCTATCAGTTCAAGACACCAGTTGCGATTCCTCGTACTGACGAAATAGAGCCGTTCTGACACAAAGAGATCTGTGTCAGATAAAGTGGACAAAAGCATGGCGCTTTCCGGAAATTCCTACCT
>JAPKLW010000415.1:0-55279 GCA_026898455.1 Plectranthus barbatus
AAATGAAAAGTATTCAATTTTGGTGTAAATAATTCCCTCCATCATTTGATCTAATATTATGTACTGTGAGGAAAAGATTTTCTAAATTTAAAAATGAAAAGAATAAATTTAAAAAAATATAAGGGGAAATGAATAATGCTGCTCGTAACCTCCTCCCACTCTAACACTTCCCCACCCTCCGTCATTTCGCTCTGCATCATTTCTCTCCGCACATGGTGAGATAGTTGGGCCTGCGACGGAAGTTAATCGAATATCTCCAAGAGATTTCATTATCTCTTCAGCATCATTCGCTCTCATGGTTGCTTTATCTGCGTCGCCCCTAGCATATCGCCATGTCTTTCCCAACGTTTGTAAGAGCATTGTTGTAGTATCTCGGATTTCAGAAATTAATTTTTTTTTTCACCATAAATTTTGCTACATAACATAACATCTTTTTTTTCTGATCAATTATGTTCTTATTTCTGAGGATTATTCTAATATCATTGCATTTTCTATCTTGGGGCATATGAAATATATTCCAGTATTTTTTTAGGAAGTTGAGTGATTTAGGTGAGTCGTGATATTGCTCATAGAAGTTTATATTGTATATTCTTCCCGCTCAACTTGTGCATCTTTTAGTTGCTGATGGAAGTTGAGTGATTTAGTCGTGCATTCAAAATGTTATGAAAGACTGAATTCCCTGATGACTTTGCATCGGATTTCAAAATCTTCTATAGCATTGATGTTATGAGAAACTAAATTCATTCATAATCCTTATTTAATTATTTGCTTTGTGCCTTTCTACTATTAGTCTGCTAGAACAAATCACCTCTTCATATCTTACTCAAATGTGGGGATCAAAACAAAGAAACATTCCCGTGATAGCTCTATTTAGAATTTGGCTCATGGTTGTGTTTCAAAATATGGTACTTCTATTACATTTCATTTTATTCTAGTTCATGTATCATAATACATACAAATTATCATGTCACAGCATGAATATTAATTCAGAAGTGATGCTTCTGTCAGCCATCACTATGTTAGCATGGATCAAGCTCCCAATCTACAATAATTAGGTCCTCTCTCGTTTAGTTAGATTCATACGCAAATGAAATGGATGTCTCCTTAAGCGCATGAACCAAGAAAGATTAAGATAATTTCATTTTTTAGAGACGCAAAACAATTTAGTCATTTAATTATGATAACAGTTTAATTCTTTTCTTGTTGTATTAATCTAGTTCTCTTGTGACAATTTAGTCATTTTGTTTTTAAATGTATTGTATTAGTTTGTTTCAACACATACATGTTGATTTCTTCTTTATTTTGTTTAGATTTGAAGAGGATTTTTATTTTTTTCCCCCTGTTTTTACTGTTGGTGTGTGAATGCAGGGAAACAAAGTTCTACATTTTGAGATCTACACAAGGTTTGTTTGAAATGAAGTGTTAACAAATGTTATTTTACTATAGAGGCTGCACTTTGAGATCTGCATTGATTATAAACCAAATCTTGGGCAATAAATCACAAATAAAATAATGGCATCCACGCAGCTACAAAGCCATCTCTAGTGTAGCCACATGAATAAAAGGCTGCGCCTTTTTGCGATGGGTGGTTTTAAAATCAACACACCTATCTCAACCTTAAGTATATGATCAAAACTTTAATTAAAGTTAAAATTATCCCTTCTTTCTTTTTTTTTAAATTTCAGAATAGGCCTAAACTTATGAACACCCATTTAAATTTTCTATTTTTGAACATCTTCTCTTCTCCACAAACTTAAGTTAAGAGCTTACTTTAATATGCTATTAATTTTAGCCCAACTAGTATGTGATGAGTTTTATATTTCAGTTTAGAGCACAAGAATAGCTCTACACATTAGAAGAAGGGCAATGGATCTTTTCTGTTTGTTCTGAAGCTGCAGGTTATTATTGATAATCCATATTATCACCAAATTCAGTTTCTTCATATTTGTCCACTTTATTCAATGTCTAATTATATAATGTTCTTTATTGACCATAGGTTCTTTTGGATTTAAGTTATTCCATTAACTCCATGAACGAGATTAACGTTAATACTATACTTTTTGTGCAGGGGAGGGGACTGGTTTTCATACTACCAATATGATAACGTCTCAAAACATATTTTTTTCTGCTTTTCAGATGTATGTTTTTCCTTCAGCCAAATAGTTGGCCCCAACTATCTAGACTACACCTTCAGCACGTTCTGTATGTATGGATCTCTTTGAATTTATTTATTAGTATTACATCAAATTATATTGCATATGAATAATGATTTTTTTTTGTTTTTATTCTCTTTTGTTGATGGATGTCAGTTGGGGCCGAACTGGTTTGAGGTGGAAATAAATAATCCAATTGATGGTGACGAGCACTTGATTCAGACTAGTCTTTTTTAAGCTTTGGAAATTGTTTTCTACCTTTTTTTAGTTTTGAATGCGAGTACTTTTGTAAATTTACAAAGAACTACTCAAATTACTTGAATTTTGTATTAAATATATTTTTAGTAAATGTTATTTGAAAGTTATTTGTTGAATTAATTTTTTGCTTATTGATGTTCACATTGTAAAAAATATATGAAATTCGTATTTGATGTACATGATCTTTTAAGACACTATTTATTAGCTCGCAGTGAAAAATTCATCAACTTAAATTTATTTTCCTAACATTTAAACTTGTGAAATTAATGATTTATGACCATAGTGAACTTTGTTACTTTATATGTATTTTTGTGACATGGATATGTGTGAGAAGTGGTAGGATTACAATGACAATCTCTATAACTTAATATATATTTTCGTAACACATAATTTCTATGAGAATTGGAAGGATTATAATGACACCCCAACTGTTATTAATAAGACTCTCACCCTATTATGACACCTTTTGGGACAAAAGGGTACTAGACTTATAGGATAGCTATATGTGTAAGGATAACCATCAATTAACATGTGACACTATTGGGACAGACCGAATTTCTAGTATTGTTATCATGAATATTAGATTGTTTGGGCAGCGCAACCCTTTGGCCTCGGAAGAGAAGTTTTATTGTGTAACACAGGTTGGACAATGTTGAGAAGGTGGTGGAAGAACTATTTGTGGCATTTCAAGCCATGAAGACATAGCAAAAGTCCAAGATTTATCTCGCCAACGAGCCTAATATCGAATATAGTAATATTATTATTCATGGCTCTCTGAATCATTCCCATGAAAGGATTTCATAATTTATCAACATCACACATCATCATCTTGCGTGCTCAATTTCTTCACATTTGAATCATTGTGGTATTCACATGAGAGCGGTTAATTATTTTATCGCGACATCTCACTAGTTCTTTCATAATACAATCGCGACATCTCACTAGTGCAGTTAATTATTTTATCGCGACATCTCACTAGTTCTGCCTTAAATTCTAAATATCACACATAGATATTTATGTGCTCAGATGATTATGCTATAATAATTCAATTTAAATTATCTCGAGTAGGAACAACCCGGTTAGTTATCAGATAATAGTTGATCACATTCCTCTAATCTATATATATATTAAAACAATACCGGAGACAATAAATGGAAATATTCAGTTGTATTAATTGCACTGTTAAGTTCATTAATTAAAGAATAAAACATTCTAATTTTTAAAAAAATGAGACAATCTTTAATCATACATTAAAATAAATTCTAAATTAAATATAAAATCTTATGACATAAATGCAAAATTTTAAAATGATCTATAATAAATAGACAAAAATCATAGGAAAATGTTTATGAATTTTTTACGAAAACGTAAATGATATAAAATCTCATAAAATTATCTTCAAATATCATAATTATAATAATTATTAATAAACACATTTTTTAATTAATCTTTTATGATTATACATTAAATATAATGACTGCATTGATTAATCCTTCATTGCTTTTTGTATAAATCCAAAGAAATTTTGATTATATTAAATAAATTTAAATTTTAAATGATATATATTAAACAGGAAAGAAGATTGTGTAAAGATATTAAAATTGTTAGTACGGTAGATTCTAATAAATTTACAAGTTTTAGACAATCAATTTAAAATCAACAACTCAAAATAATAAATAGGAGATTATAATTGATTTGGTCAATAATATTCCTATTTAGATTATTTTACAAACATAAATATTGATCAAATATACTTTATTAATTTAGAAAGCAATGTTATAATTGGTAACCATATTAAACACAATTATTGAATCATGGTAATTAAATTTTGAATCTTTTTATTGTTATATTTACACTATAAATATGAGTCTTCCCTTTACGATTTCATCATTCTCTATTTCCTCTCATATGAAAAAAATTGAATTATGATTATTTTTTTAGTTTAGTCTTCTTTCAATTGTTATTATTGTAGATCATGTTATTTGGCTTCACATAGAGATTCAAATAATGAATCGAGTATTTTGTAAGGAGGAAGACATAAACAAAAGAATGTATATTTGCTCAAAGCTTCATATTTCAGTGTTAGATTAGTACATCGGCTGTAATTTGTATTGTATGATTCATCATATTTTCTTTTTTTCTTTCTTTCTTATTATAGATGATAACATTTGTCGTGTTAAATCTCTATAATTCATAAAACTTGATCAAATTAGTGTATTGAAAGCGCTAAGAATAAATAAATATTAGTGAGTGCTTAATATCACTTTTTTAATCTCATCACTTTAAATGGTTTGAAATGAGATTTTTATTATTTATTTTATTAATGTATATTTGAATATACAATATTAAGCATTTTTTGTGTTATAACATATTTTATATTAAAGTCTTAAAAGGTGATATATATATATAAGTAAACTAATATAATGTTGTATTATTAAATAAATAAATATGACACAGGATATTAAATTGATTAGCAAATATTTTGCTATCAGTTTTTCTTCCATAGCAATGATAAGTTATACGAATTACGAAGATTATGCTTAAATTGAATAAATATTATTTTGATTGTGAATGCTTAATTTTCAATTAGTTTAACTTTTATTTATATATATAAAGACCTGAAAATTAGTGCTTCAAATTAGTTTAATCATACCTTAGAAAATAATAAGAATAGTTAAAAGATAATTGTGTAGGATTATCAACCAAAAATATCAAATTAGTTTGAGTGCATGCGTAATAGTTGATAAAACAATAATTATATAATTAAACTCATTTTAGTAATGAAACCAATGAATGGGAACAAACAAAAAAGAAAAGTAAGACGATTTTGGAAACAAGTTATTTAAAATAGTATAAGCGTATTAAAAGAAATCAAAGATTAGTGTTATTTAGTATTTTCTTGAATATTGATTTTATTAGTCATTTAAAATAATAAGATATTGGATTAAAAATATTTTAAATGACATAATTGATTAAAAAAAATGAATTAGAAAGTGGTTGCAAACAAAATAATAACAATCTGATCTTATAATTTTATTTATGTAAATATTTATTTGATTGATCAAATGAAATAAAATTGAAAAAGATTGCCTTATGTTTTATTAAGTAAAGCAACAACTAAAAAATATTAAATAAAACTACAAAGTAGTCACAAATATAATAGTTATTGGTCATGTAAGATAAATCGGTATTATAATTTTATTTCTTTATTTAATAATCCATCAAAATAAATGATAAAGTGTAACAAAAGTCTATTCATAAATTCTAAGAAATGAAAATTATTTCAAAAAATCCCTCATGTCTAAGTTCTTAATTTAGTTTTGTACTTTTTAATATTTTAATTTCAAACAATGAATTCATCTCCCCAAATAATTTTTGCATCACTACAGAATGTTTCCGATTAATAATAAAAAATGATTTAAAATCACCTATTTAAAATATAAATTATATAATTTTATAAATTAAGAAACAAACACTTAAGTAATATCAACTCAAAAATATCAATCAGGCTGAGTGCATTTTTTTAGTTAACGATATATTATTCACGTAATTATAAACTTATAAATATCAATTATATAATTCAGGAAACAAATTATTTGAAATATCTAAAATAATATGAAATATCACCATAAGTTATTATTAAACAAAATAATAAATATTAAAAAAATCACAAAGTGGTTGCAAAACTAATAGCTAATAGAACAAATAATTGCATTAAGTATTTAAGAAAATAAATTAATAAATTTTTTAAAATAAGATAATTCTTAAACAAATATGAAATCAAACTGTTATGTGGTAGTAAAAAATTAATACGAGATAGAACCAATGTGAATATGTATTAAATAATTCTTTTAAAAATTATATTTTATTGCACATAAAATTTTAAAAAGTTGAAACACATAAAATTAATGTTACAATAGTCAACAACAAAATATGAATATCGTAACGAGGAATTCAAATAGTAAATCATTTTGACTAGAGCACATAAACTCACAACACATGAGGATTCTAAAAATAGTTTATTCTTTTTAGTCCCTCACTCGAGGTGTAGTCAAGGCCGACCCTGTAAATTTTGAGGCCCGGTGCGACAAAATATTTGGTGCCCCTATTTAATTAGTTATAAAATTATTAATAATATATACTATAAAATATATTTAAAATCATTTATCCCATTAAAATTACAAAATTTATTCAAAAATTACAGTCTTAACAACCATTTATCACTTCATTTTTAAATAAACATCAAATAAAATAAAAAATTAAATAATATCATATAAACTAAAGGCATAATTATCATTTAAAAATAATTCTCCTCGCATTTTTTTAAGCAAACTTTTTGAGATGTTTCATCATCTATTTTGTTTGTTTCAGAACAAATAAATGTTTACTAGCTCAAAGAATGATTAACATAATATTAATTTGATTAATACAAAATAATAAAATCAATCAAATTTAAATCTAAAACCACTCTCTAAATATTAAAAAATTAAACAAATAAATTTAAATCAAAAACCTAGAAAATACATCAATGCATCAAGAAAATCTTATAGGATTAAATAAAATTACACGACATTTTGATCACAAAATAATTCACATAAAATAAAATATTTATTTAAGAAAAAATGAAAGACTAACTAATTATCAACTTGCTATTGCTAAAATTCATTTGTAGGATGTTGAGAAAAAAATTAGAGAAGTAATGGAAAAAATGAAGAGAAAACATTCGCTTTGTATTTTAGAACAAATGCCAAAGTTTTGATTGTCGTGTTACGTTAGGAATAATATAAATTTTAATATATTTATTGATATATACAATTATCGTAGTATATTATTTGATATCTTAATAAATTTTAATACTTTATTTCTTATATTTTGAGCTAAATACCTTTATTATGATAAATATAATTTTTTGGTAATTCTTTTAATTAAGTTAAAAAATAAGTTATTTTATTTTATATATATTTTTTAAATGGTGCCCCTAACAAGATAAATTAATAGTATAATATTACTACTTTTATATAATTTTTGTAAAAATGGTGCCCCTTAATTCGGACGCCCCGGTGCGGCGCACCTTTCGCACGGCGTCAGGGCCGCCACTGGGTGTAGTGGTGAAAGCACCTTGCCTGGACCAAGAAGTCACAGGTTCGAGCTTCCCTGGGGACATCTGGGTGTATGAGTTTAATAAATATATTCTTATTCAAAAAAAAAAAAAAAAAGTTTCTTTTAGGTATATGCATTATCCGTGCTTAAATAGTATTGCAAGAAATACCTAACTGTCTTAAATGATAACAAATTAAATTGTATATCAATGAATAAATGTCAAAATTTAATATGCATAAAATATATATTAATACACGTGATTAAAAAGTTATCCAATGAAAAAACAATATGCACGACTACATATTTATAAAAGTTTGTTTTGATTCTAAAAAAATTGAAAGAGAAAGATAAGTGAAAGGTTCAAAATTTAAGATTTTTTAGCAGCAAAATACTGAAAGTTATCACACATTAATAACTAATAAAAATTATTTAATATTAAAAGTAATAAATTACGAAATAAAATTCATCCATATCAACAAAATAATATATATTTTCTGATTTTCCATTAAAATGATATATAAGCATTGTTTTGAATTAAAAACTAATCAAAGTAAATGAAATGGATGTAAAATGCTCACTTATATTAATTTATGTAGTATATATTATCAGACAATTTTATGATTTACACATGAAAAATGCATATTATTTGTTCATAAACGAAATATCTAAGCATTATAATTTCAATACGAAAAGTTATAATTTCCACGCATCGCGTGGGTGCCATACTAGTTATAAGTGTAATAATCTTCCGAAATTAATTCATGTCGTAAATAAGATAAGATTATTCCTTCCGGTAAATCACAAGATTAAGCTCTCAAGCACTAATTCTTAAATCAACTATAATTCATATCATACTCGTTATTAAAGATAGTCGAAGATTGATTATTTATGAAGGTGAAATTCTACCTTCAGTTTGCCTTTGTCTTTCCAAGTGAGTTCGCAAGTTTTGAAGTTTCCATCTCCAATGTCTCTACACGTTATAATTAATCGATTAAATATGCACAATGTTGAGAGCCTGGATATGGGCGATGAAATCAACCTCCATGAGTTGGAGGTAAATTATATTCAACGGATAATCTGGTTTGCATGTAAATTATTTCACTTTTTATGGTTTGTTTTTGGAAAATTGAAGTGTTGTGGCTTTCCTTTAGGAGCAAGATTTTCTCCTACCTCCATAAAAAAAGATTATAAATCAATGAAACCTTTATATAAAAAAAATAATAATAAGATGATTACATCTCACACATATTTTAAACAGATTATATTTGGATTTTTAAAAAAATATATATATTTTCAAGTCATTAAACATAGTAAGTACACATTATGAACTAATTATATCATTGATATTGAATATGAGTGAGTTAAGGATTATTACTGTTCACCGCGGATAGGATAGATATTTCCACTGGGTGGATTGGAATTTCTGCTCCGGCAGCGCCATTTTCAATTTCTCAAGTTTGCCATTAGCTGCACCGGAAGAAAGCATGTTACTGTAACAACATTTTTTTCTCTCTTTATTCTGTATTTATCTTTAATCTTACTTTTTTTATTTTTTTTTTCTTTTATAATTGCACCAAACCTGTGCTTTTATGGCTGATGGCGGTAGCGGTTGTTGAGGATTCTACCATTTTCAGAATTAGGATTTTGAACAAATACAATTATCGAAACCGTAAAAACACAAATAAAATGTGAAAAGAGGGCTAGGGTTGAAAGTGTCCAACAAAATTTGACGACGGCGCGCACTGATAGTGTTGCGTGAAAAATAAACGGGAAGATTGAATCAGATTGATCGAAGTAGTCTGAAACCTAGGTTTTGCGAATTTTGATTCAAAGCTCTATTGGGGATGGGTTTCATTGATACCTCAATTGCAGCAACAAGCTGCATCGAGGGGCAGGGGTGGCGCTGTGAGATAGCAGTCAGTGGTGGATAGTGGCGCCTGCGTGGGTTGAGTGGGCGAAGGGCCGGCGAGGATGGGGCGGCGAAGGGGCTGCGGCGAGCTTGGAGAGGCGGCGTAGCAGCAGGCCTGCAGCGAGGGTGGGGCGAAAGCGAGCTGCGACGAGATGACGAGCTGCTTCTGTGGCGGCGAGGTGGGGCAGACGAGACCGTGGCTGACGAGAGAGAAAAAAAAAAAAAAAAATAGGGGTAGGTTGGCTGCGGCGCCTAGGTTGGGCAGACGAGAGAAGAAAGAAAATGGGGAGGGGTAGGGTTATGAATTGAAGAAGTAAAAATAAATTACAAATAATTTGAATTTACTTGAAAGGTAAAATTAAATTTAGAAGAAAGAATATTAATTTAAATAACATAAATAGAATATGGCCTTAAATTTGTTTTCGATTCAATTTATCCAATCACTTATATTCAATGTAAATAGAATAAATAAATATTAGTTTATTAAAATATACAGTATAATTTTGTCTAATTAACAAACATACTAAAATAAAATAATTTTTGTACTATAAGAGCTTTTGTAATTTTCATAATATAAGAATTATACTACCATAGGAAAATGAGATTGCAAGTTATAAGTTTGAGATATTTATTTAAATATTAATTAGAATCAATGTTCAATTTACATTATTGTATTTAGTAATTAAGATTTTAAAAAGTGATCAATAATAAAATGCAACTTTATATTGTAAATTCCTAATGACTTTATTGTATATTGTATTTTGAATATAAGGCTATTCATTATTATTTTTATTGACAAATTCAAATTTTAAAATCCTTACTGTTGCTCCTAAAACTACATATAATTGGCAATGACAGAAAATGGAGTTATCAAAAAGTAGTCCAACTTGTTTTAGAGATTAATTTTTATTGACTATCTATATCTATATCTATATAATATATTAAAGGAGTTCCAGGATTTTTCCTCCAAAATTATTGAGAAACGTGCACAAATTTAAATAAAAAAATATTAAATAAAGTAATAATATTTTTACAATTATTAGTTGATGGTTGAAATATATCAATCTATATATGTTTTAAAATGTATACATGTTAAAATTTAAAAAAATAAAAAAAATGAATAGATATTATTAAATTTAAAATTTATTTTCATACATTTATATAGTATATAATTAGTATTATTTTAAACAAACTACACTATAATATCTTTACTGAAACTAGGGATGGGGAAAAATGCCAAAATACCGAAATACCGTAAATATCGTACCGAAAAAATATTGAAATTATCGAATTTTCGGTATATCGGAATTTTCGGTACGGTATGATACCATACCGTTAATTTCCGGTATGGTAACGGTATATATATCCCAATATTTACGGTATACCGGTACATACCGTACCGAAAATATATTATTAACTTTTATCATTAATAATATAATTAATTCATTCTTGTAATTGTAAATAATAAAATTACAATATATCTAAACTCCTTATTAAAAATATAACATATTAATTAAAATATAAATAATAAAACCTAATTCAATCCCACCCAAATTTCAACCCTACTCAAATTTCCCCATCCCTAATCGTATACTACTCTAACCAGTCACCAGACTCACCACGCCGCGGCGCCGCCCCTGTTTCTAGCCAGCCACTGCCACAACGCCGCCCTCACCCCTTGCCCACCGCGTCACCCCTGTGGGTCGTTCGTTTGCCCTCGTATCCTGCCTCCTGCCACGGTGCACCTTCCGTTCATTTGAAGCTCAAGGTGATTTTCTTCCACTATTTGGTTTCGAAGAATGGATAAACCCTAGTTCCTTGTGATTTTTTTGAGTTTAAGATTTTTGTTTTGTTGTGCCATTTAGAGTACGATTCGATTTTTATATTTACTTCCCTCAGATTTTCAACCTTAAAATTTTGAAATTATGATGTTGTTATTCTCTGATAGCTTCGCACTTAGCTGATGGAGATGCATATTTGTTTCTCTGCTTTTCTCTCAGTTTGAACTTAATATGCAAGGGAGCATTATCATTTTGAGCTGTGTGTTTTTTGTTTTCTGTGTTGCCTGCGAAACTATACATCTTCAATACACTTCTGAAATTTTACTTTCTAATTGTCTTATTTTTTTAGGATGGAATCAGAATCTTCTCACTCTCTACCACCATCCATGGAAGCATAAACAATCAGTACAAGTGATTGTGAAACACATGAGGAGGCTGATGATGGTTCTAGTAGAAAACGAGCAAGAGAAGCTGAAAAACCACCTCTACCTCCTAAAGTAAGAAGTCCATATTGGCAACATTGTGAAAAAAGGCACAAGGAAAATGAGTAATGGGAGCATCCAACAAATAGGAATATGCAAGTTCTGCAAAGCCGAGATCCCAGCTGTTAGTGGAAGTACTAGTGGATTGAAGAATCACTTGGTGAAAAGGTGTAAGTAAAGTCCACTATACGAACAGAAGGAAGAAAAAGGCCAAGTTGTTTTGACTAATGAGATCATGGGGCATGCAAATACCTTGGTAGGTCACACTTTCAATCAAAAAAAGATGCGAACAAAGAGTTATTGAGTATGTGATTACTGGAGAAGTATCATTTCGCACTGTTGAAGAGAAGAGTTATGTTCGTATGCTTAATGAAGTACAACCAAGGTTTCGAGTTCCAGATCGAAAGAAAGTTGCAGGTTTTATTTTAGAATTATTTTCAGCTGAACAAACTATGATGAAAAGCATGAGCAGTAGCCATAGAGTAAGTATAACAACTGATACTTGGACATCTATTTAGAATATAACCTATATGGTTGTCACTGCTCATTATTTAGACAATGATTGGAACTTGCATAAGAGAATAATTAGTTTCACAAAAATCATTAGTCATGCTGGGGAAGACATTGGTAAGATGGTTGAGATTTGTCTCAGAGAATGGGGGATAGATAAAGTTTTTTCAATAGTAGTCGATAATGCTTCTTCGAATGATATTGCTATTGATTACTTGAAAAAAAGAATGAAGATTGAGAATACATTGGTGTTTGATGGAAAATATCTGCATCTGAGGTGTGCTTGCCATATAATAAAATTGTTAAAGATGGCTTGAAAGAGCTTAATCCTTCAATTAAGGCTATTAGAAATGCAGTTATGTTTCTTCATTCTTCCCCTGTTAGGTTGAACAAGTTTAGGGAGTTTGCTGTGTTGGCCAAGTTTTCTAGTACATCAACAGTGCCTATGGATGTAAAAACTAGGTGGAATGCAACCTATAAGATGTTAGAATTTTCATTACAATATAAAAGTGTGTTTGAAAGGATGATAGCGGAATGTTTACCTTTTATTAGATTTTTTCAAGATAAAGATTCTAAGGGTAACAAAATGGTAGGGCCTCCTGATTCACAAGATTGGGAGAATGCACGAGCATTTGTACATTTTCTAAAGAAATTCTATGATGCCTCTTTAGAACTAAGTGCATCAAAAAGTCCCACATCCCACTTGATTTATCAATCAATGGTTGCCCTACAAATTGAGATTGAGAAAAAGATGAATGATTATTCAGATTTAGTTCTTCAAAGAGTTTCAACTATGATGAAGGACAAGTTTGACAAGTATTGGGGAAATTGGAAATATTCACTACTAGAAATTCGCATTTTTGAGACGGAAATATCAGTTGAAAATCGGTCGCAAACTGCTGTTTTGCGACCGATTTTGTCCGTCGCAAAAAACCTTGGTCGCAAATAAAATTGCAACCAAAAATTGAATCCGTCGCAAATTTTTGCGACGGATTTGCGACCAAAATTTCCGTTGCAAAAAAATGTCGGTCGCAAATCCGTCGCAAATAAATTTCCTTAAAAAAATAAATTTTAAATTTTTTTGAACCAATTTTGAAATAGTCGGTCCAACCATCTTGAACCGGCCGGTCCAACCATCAAATCTGGTGGCATGCGTCCAAGAGGGTTCGAACTCGGCACCTCCCGCACGCGTGCCGCGCGCGTTACCACTGAACCAAATAATAATCTCATTCTTTATACGTACTAAAAAATATACATATTTAAAAAAAGAAAGGAATTTTGCGATCGAATTTTCGGTCGCAAAATTTAGCGACGGAAAAATTGGTCGCAAATCCATCGCAAAAAATCTGCGATGGAATATCCCGTTGCAATTCCGTCGTAAAATTTAAAATTTTAATTCAGTCGCAATTTCGTTGTTAGTCGGTCGCAAAATCGCGACCCTTTTTGTCGCAAATCGGTCGCAAATTTGCAATTTTTTAGTAGTGAAAGGTTAATCCTTTGGTATTTATTGGCAATATTTTGGATCCTAGAAATAAGTTGCAGATGATCAAAGTTAGTTTCAGAAAGCTGGGTGGTACTTGTGATGAAATTAAAGACATCACTGATGAAGTTAAAAAGAACTTGACTGCTTTGTGGGTGGAATACAAGGGGGTTAGTGATACATTGATAAATGGAAGACAAGGTAATCAAGTTGAGAGTAATCTTCAAGATAATACTGGTAGTGGTGGTCTATTTGATGAGTTTTTCAATGATGTTGAAGCACAAAATGAGCAAGAACAACTCCAGGAGATATCTAATGAAGTTGATAAATACCTAAGTGATGATATTGAAAAAAGATACAATCCAGCTTTTAATCTTTTGGAGTGGTGGAAAGGAAGTGAAACAAGGTATCCAATTCTTTCATTGATTGCCAAGGATATATTTGCAATCCCAAGTTCAACTGATGCTAGTGAGTCTGCCTTTAGCATGGGTAAAAGAATTGCTGATCCTTTTAGAACTAACTTGAGCCCGAAAATGGTGGAAGCTTTAGTGTGCACTAATGATTGGCAAAGCAGGAGACTTCAACTTTTTATAAGGATCCAACTGTTTGTGAACTTGAATTGTATAAAGAAGTTGAGGAAATTGAACAGAAGAGTAAGTTTCTTTATTTGCTTATTTAAAGGTGATATTTAATTATACTAATCATTTGTAATGTTGTTTTTACAGTTGGCCATGTTTCTCAAACTCTCTCTCCAACCAGTATATCTTTGTCATGATTTGAAGAAGTTAATACAACAGTAAGTGTTCTTTATTTGATTATCTTATTTTTTAAGTGATTTATCTATATGAATTAAATAGAAATTTTACTAATCATTTGTAATATTTTATTTTACAGAAGGCAATTATTCTCCGACACTCTCTTCATCTCTCATTATATACACTATTTTCATCTCTCATTATATATTTAATGTCAGGATAATGTTTTCGCTTTTTTGAACTTGTTGTTTAGACAATTTAATATGTATCTTTCTTTACGTTTTTAATATTTGTTCGAACTTAGTTGTTGGATTGTAAGATTATTATCTTTTACCTCATTGTATTTTGTTTTGTTAGAAACTGTTTTATTGTAGTATGGATGTGCTTTATTGTTTTTGAATTATTAATAATCAGGTTATTTGAACTTTAGGTAAGGTACGGTACGGTATGCTAAAAAAAAGAACGGTACGGTACAGGTATGCAAATATGTCATACCGAAAAAACGGTATACCGAATCATTCGGTACGGTAACGGTATCATTTTTTTCATACCTTACATTTCGGTAAGGTATACGGTATGACAAAAAAACCCCGGTATGGTATACCGACCCAACCCTAACTGAAACATGATAATTGTTTATTTGATAATTTATATACAATAAAAACATAAGTTATTATTCAATAAAATGAATAATATTATTCACCATAATATTATAAATAAGATTATTTGTATATTATTTTGAACAATATTTATTCGCGCAACGCGTGTGTGTGAATCTAGTAATAACATATAATAATCCAATGCTCCGAAAGTCTCACATCTTTTCTTCGCTGATGACAGCCTTATTTTCGGCCGGGCCAACGAGAAAGAGATCCTCTCAACCAGAGTCATCATCGAGCAATACACGAAAGCTTCAGGCCAAAGAGTTAACTTTGATAAATCTTCAGTTGCCTTTAGCCGGTGCATTCCGAGAGATAAATCTTCTTCGCTGGGTCTCTTATGCGGAACGTCAGTTGTGGAGCATCACAACTCTTATCTTGGCCTCCCAGTCCATGTGGGGAGGAAGAAGAGAGACATCTTTGATTTCCTTGTGGATAGGGTCAACAAAAAGCTTAAAAACTGGAAAGTCAGAACCCTTTCTCAGGCAGGGAAGCTGATCCTCATCAAGGCCGTTGCACAGGCTTTACCATCCTACATCATGAGCTGTTGTTACCTTCCACAGTTTGTCACTAAAAGAATCAACCAAATCATTGCTAATTTCTGGTGGGGACAAAGAAATTGTGAAAGGAGAATCCATTGGTGTTCTTGGGACCAGTCATGTGCTGTGAAAGATTTCGGAGGGCTCGGATTTCGGGAGTTGGAGTGCTTCAACAAAGCTCTTCTCGCAAAACAGGGCTGGCGAGTTCTTTCCAACCCAGAGTCCCTCCTGGCGCAAAGTTGGAAAGCTCGGTACTTCCCCAGGGACTCTTTTCTCAATGCCAAGGCGGGTTACAACCCAAGTTTCTCTTGGCGAAGTGTTCTTGCTGGGCAATCCGTTCTCAAGGAAGGACTTGTTTGGACAGTTCGTAATGGTCACTCCATCTCCATCTGGAATGATCACTGGATTCCTGGGAATCCTCCTCTGACACCTCCCCCCCCCAAATTTGTTTTCTGTGCAGGATCTCTCATCCGTCCGAGACTTGATGACTGAGGACGGTAAATCCTGGAATTCTCAGCTCCTTTGCCATCTCTTTTCTGTTGAAGTTGTCCGGAAAATCTCTTCTATCCCAATTACCGCAACCCCACTGGAGGACTGTATTCGTTGGAGCTTTACTAAAGATGGTCTTTATTCCGTCAAATCGGGTTATTGGGTGGCGAAGAGCAAAAAAGATGCCTCATCATCGAACGCCTCTTTGTCATCTAATAATCCAGCTCACTGGCGCTGGCTTTGGAAACTCCAGGTCCCCCCCAAAATTCAGATTTTCATCTGGCGATGCCTTCGAGGAATCCTCCCATCTAAATCAAACCTTCTTGTTCGAGGTTTACAATTAGACCCAATTTGCCCCAAATGTGGTTTAGCAGTGGAGTCCTCAGCTCATGCACTTCGCGATTGTAGCTGGAGCTCCTTCTTCTGGGAAGCAAGTGTCCTCCGCATCCATCACTCTGATCATGCCGCTCAGCTTTCTCTTCAGGACTGGATGCTTGCTGTTATCAAAGACAAAAGCTCTGAATTTGTGGAGGTTTTTGCTTGCTTGTTGTGGGCAATCTGGAAGGCCCGAAATATTCTTACCTTTCAGCACCGAAGACTGACGCACCTGGAGTGCTTCAACATTGCGTCGGTTGCTCATCAAAGTTTTCTTTCGGCTAACTGTATCGTTCACCCCTCTCGCCAAGCAACTCGCGCCCACTCCAGTTGGGTCCCTCCGGAGGAGCCTTGGATCAAGTTTAACTCAGATGCCTCACTTAACCCTTTGGGTGGAGCGGGTCTTGCCGGGGTGTTTCGCGATCACAGTGGTGCAGCCCTCAAAGTTACATCAGAGTTTCTGCCGGAATGCCACGAAATTGATATTGCTGAGGCAACGGCGTGTCTCCACGGAATCATCGCTGCTCGACAACATGGTTTTAAGCAGGTTGTGTTTGAGTTGGACAACCAAGTGGTGGCTCTCAAACTCCACAAAAGATGCATTCCCAGAACCTCCTTAGGTACCATTTTGTCTAATATCTTGCACCTTGCTCAAGATTTGGAGGATGTTCGTTTTGTTTGGGTCTCTAGATCCCACAATTTGTTGGCACACAAGATTGCCAATCTTGTTCGCAATCAACTCTCGAGCTTTGATTGCTCTGTCTGTACCCCGTCTGATTTACAGCGCTTTTTGGCTGCTGTGGCTTAATTTATGCAAAGCTTATTTTCTCAAAAAAAAAAAAAAAAAAAATAACATATAATAATCGCCAAAAATTATATCAGTTGAAATTTGAATAATAATTTTTTATCTAACTGTTTAAGTAACATTATTAAAATTAAGGTTTTATTTCCTACCTGCGAGCATTTTTGCTTGTAGTACACAACTTCCAAATTTTGTAATATTAATTTAGTATCACTGCACAAATCATAAACATGATCTATATTTTGTTAAGAGTTTTAACTTTTGAAAATAATTGTAATCGATCTGGTGTTTTAAGAATATTGGAATGGGTACATTTGATAATTCAGATCCATTTAAATATATGTGCATCTCTATATTTCACATCAAAATTAGTTTTTATCCCTAATAAATATTTATTTTACCGAAGATATAATAAATTATACCTTAAAAAATATACTTTATATCCTTTTAATAAATTATATATAAATGTTAAGTTTTGTAATTTACTATTTGAAATATTTATAAGATGCATACGAAGTTGTATACAAAAAATGAAAAAGGTTTTTGCTCTTTATAAAAAAATTATACCTTCATTGTTTAAAAAATAATAAATAAAACAAATTGATTTATACATATGGTTAACTGCCTTCTTTTTCACTATTCTTGTCACAATAGCTCATCAACCACTCCCACCATCAAAACACTGTTTTCTATGGTATGCAAAGTTCTCCACATCTAAATCTATCATATCTAAATAGCATATTCTAATATTTTAGTACCAAGTAGTACCAAGAATTGTTATATTTTATTTTAGATTATGAATTCGTTCTAATGGAGATATATTATTAATTTTTTATGTTCATGAGATATTGTGTATTTTAATTAATGTAAATCTGTCATAAAATTTGGTTTATATCAACTGATTTAACAACTTTTAATATAAATTTTGATCATATAAATTTATAGTTATGTTCTATAATGTTGATTATACATATTTTCAATCCCAATATTTTTAATACAATTTATTTAATCTTATGTATAGTTAAAATAGTAGAATTATTGTTTGTTGCTATTTTATTTGATTTATTTGTGTATTTTGCTTTACGTGATGCTTTACTCTGACTATCTTGGGAATTGGTACCTTTGGTGTTACAAATACGAAATTAATTTGCATCTAATTTAATGAACTCCACTTTTTACTTCCTTCTCTTCTAGTTTTATTTTCGAGAAGTTTGTCCTTTCTTACAATCAATCATATTCCTTTCGTTCCGGTTGAATTGACCCTCTTCTTTTTTAGTACGGAAATTAAGGACTGTGAGTGTAGGTGAAATTAATATTTTATTATTAAGTATGAAAAAGTTATTAATTTTAGAAATGAGTGAATTCAGTTTAAATTGTAAAAAGATGGTTAAATAGCCTTAAGCATTAAGGGCTCACCATGTTACAACTCCAAAACGGGAAAAGATCGTATGCAAGTCCTCATCCTACCAATAGAAAAAAAACACAATATCAGAACATTAACTGAGGGTTCAATCCTAAAACATAGACAGATCACGCAGTCAACAAAAATAATATCCTGCATAAATAAGAGCATTTAGATCTGAAATGTCCTTTACCTCAGTCACTGGATTTACTTTGCAACATTATCAGGAAGGCTTTAGTTGCTCGTCCATAGGGATCCAATCATCTTCAAGTCTCACATCATCATCAACCTAAATTTATTACCAATCACAAAGCTAGCCTATAAGTAAACCAACTGTTCTTAATTACAATAGTTTCTTTGTCATATATAAATATAACAAAATAAAGTATACAAGATAGACATAATGAACAGAGTTACAACCATAATTGAAGTGACTAGGCAATATAAGAATCAATATAGTATAATTAAAGAGTTACAACCATAATCGAGTAGAGTTTTTGAAAAATTAGAGTAACAGAAGAAACCATTAAAGATGAAATACAATAGGAAGTTACCCACCAACCTCTATACTTCTGAAGAAAACAACATGAAACTTCTTTAAACCATCTTAGTCAATACACAAAGACCAATAATAGACAGATCGAAGCTACAATTAATCATGCATCTATATTCAATTTCAATCATTCTTCAGGCAGCTTATTGAGAGTGTCAAAGTTTTTGTAAGTCCAACATTGAGATGTTTGAACATCGCTATGTTAGACTTGAACATTACTTTGACACTGCGTTGTTTATCTTACCCTTCCTACAAGCGGTTACAACAAACTCCTAAGTTTTAGGGATTGTTTGTAACCCTAGATTTCCACAGTTTTTCAGTTCCAATAAATTAGGGAACGTGTATATCTTTATTACTAACCTTATACTATATTATATTGTTGTTTATTTTGTTCCTAAATAATAGGGAATGTCTCCACTACATTAACCCACTCAACACGTGAGGTTGTGGCTGATCGATACCTAGATCAAGTGGGAAGTGGGAAAGCTTCGTGCAACACGTCCAAGGAGTGGAGAAATGGGTACGAAGCTGTGCATTCCAAGCAAGAATAAATAGGGCACGACAAGCTTGAAGAAAGGTTGAGTAATTACATTACACCATCGAGCATTCCATCTTCAAGATTGTAATCGTGCCTTGCCCATTCTTATTGATCACTCATAATCTGTGTCCTCACGACATAATCCATCTCCGGAGAGTCGTCCAACGGTGGAGGAGTTAAGAGGTTACCTTGTGTTCAGCTTGATAAGAATGGTTTGTCCATAGATACTAGTTTAGTGTCTATGTAGAGTATGAATTATTAAAGGGAGTGAACCTAGAATAATTCGAGCTGTTTGCTATTTATTTCACTTTGTAAAAATTTATTTTATTTAGTGAAATTATTTTAAGGCCGAAAGGCTCCCTGGGAAATAACAATATTACCCAGAAAATTATCCGCCGGATCTTTCTCTAACACCAACATTATAGTCTAACATTGCAGTGTTTAACGTAAACTCAGGTACAAATTCTATCAATTGGCATCACGAGCCGCTGCTTGACTCACTAAGTAGCAAGGTCCTGTTGTGCAGTTTACAATGTTAGATCCATCAAATCAGACAGGTCACCCTCCAATCCTCGAGAGCAATGGGAACAATTATCCGATGTGGAAGTTCCGCATGAGGATGTTCATCAAATCCATTGATGAACGAGCATGGGCAACTGTTCTTGACGGTTGGACTCCTCCGAGATTGACTGTTCAAAATCGTGAAAATCCTGCAGAACCTACTACCACTCTTAAACCTGAAGGGCAATGGACACATGAAGAGCGTACTACTGCAAATTTTAACTCACAAGCTCTTAACGCTATTTTTGTCTCTGTCAATGTTGCCTGTTTCAGGTTGATCTCAAACTGCTCAGAAGCTAGAGATGCTTGGTTAATTCTTCAAGGAAAATGCGAAAGAACTGCGAGTGTGCAAAGAACAAAAAATGAGGCTTCTTACCACTAGATTTGAAAATCTGAGGATGTCAGAAAGTGAAACCATTGCTGAGTACTATGAAAGGCTGTCATCTATGGCAAATGAAGCATAAGCTCTTGGTGAACCAATTGGAAATGGGAGACAAGTTAGTAAGATGCTGAGAACTCTCCCAGAAAGATTCAATATCAAAATCTCTGCCATTGAAGAAGCCAGAGAGAAGAAACAGAACTCTATTAGATATGATGAGGTAAATGATGAGTTATGCAACTTTGCCTACTTCGTTTTGGGGTTATGCCTTGGAAACAACAGCTTACCTTCTAAACTTCGTACCTTCTAAATTGGTTCCAAAGACTCCAATAGAATTGTGGACTGGGCAAAAGCCAAGTTTAAACCACATTCGGGTTTGGGGTTGCCCAGCACATGTGCTGGATAAGGAAGCAGATAAGTTGGCACCTAAAACGGAAGTGCGGTTGTTTATAGGATATCCTAAAGGTACGAGAGGCGGTTGCTTTTATAGTCCCAAGGATCAAAGAGTAGTGGTGAGCACCAACGCCCGATTCTTGGAGGAAGACTATATAAGTGAGCATAAATCCAAGAGTGAGATTATTCTCAATGAGTTGAGAGGAGACAATGGTACACCGAGTGTACTAAGTGATATACCACAAGAGGCTACACAACGTGCTGACTCTAATGTACCTACACAGGTACTGCCTCGTCGCAGTGGGAGGGTTGTTCTTCAGCCTGATCATTTCATGGGTGTGGGAGAGTCTTTGGACTTGGTCCATATTGGTGAACATGAAGCAAACAATCCCTAGACTTACAAAGAGGCAGTCCAAGATATAGATGCAACATCTTGACATAAGTCTATGGATTTTGAAATTGAATCTATAGATGTTATGGGTGTGTACGACCTTACAGACCTTCCTGAAGGCAAAAGGGCCATTGGGTGTAAGTGGGTCTATAGGCGTAAGAGAGGATCTGACGGAAAAGTCATTGCCTTTAAAGCACGGTTGGTGGCGAAGGGATTCACTCAAAGAGAGGGAATCGATTACGATGAAACCTTCTCACCGGTAGCTATCCTAAAGTCGATCCGTATACTCTTATCCATATCAAATTACATGGACTATGAGGTTTGGCAAATGGACGTCAAGACAACTTTCCTTAATGGAAATCTGGATGAAGACATCTATATGCGGCAACCTGAAGGTTATGTAAAGAAAGGCCAATAGCATCTTGTATGGAAGCTAAAGAAGTCTCTTTATGGACTTAAGCAAGCTTCTAGATCTTGGAACATTTGTTTTGACGAAGTGATCAAGTCCTTTGGATTTGAACAGTGTGAAGATGAAAGTTGTGTGTACAAAATGAGCAATGGAAACGTGGTGGTATTCTTAGTACTGTACGTAGATGATATTCTTCTTATTGGCAACAATGTGAAGGTATTATCGGACGTAAAGGTGTGGCCGCCGGAACAGTTTCAGATGAAGGATTTGGGAGATGCTGCGTACATTTTTGGTATTATGGTCATTCGTGATCGAAAGAAAAGAATGTTGTGTCTGTCCCAAGCTGCCTATATCGATACTGTTATTGCCAAGTTTAGCATGCAGAACTCCAAGAAAGGATTGTTGCCTTTCTGACATGGAGTTCCTCTAGCTACGGACATGTGTCCCAAAACGCCAGATGAGATAGAGGAGATGGCAAAGGTTCCTTATGCTTCGGCTGTAGGAAGCCTTATATATGCTATGCTCTGTACTAGACCTGATATCTGCTATGCAGTTGACATGGTGGCAAGATATCAATCTAACCCTGGTCAGGGGCACTGGACTGCGGTAAAACATATTCTCAAGTAAATGAAAAGAACTCGTGATTATATGTTGATTTACCAATCAGATAGTTTGACCCCTTTGGGTTATTCAGATTCAAATTTTCAAGCTGACCGAGATAAGAGAAAGTCCACCTCGGGTTATGTGTTTACCTTGGGAGGCGGGGCCATATCATGGAGGAGTGTAAAGCAGAAATGCATCACGGACTCCACCATGGAAGCTGAATATGTGGCTGCCTCAGAGGCTGCGAAAGAAGCTGTCTGGCTTAAGAGCTTCTTGTTGGACTTGGAGGTGATTCCGAGTGTGCCGAAGTGTATCACAATTTATTGTGACAATGCTGGTGCGGTAGCAAACTCGAAAGAACCTAGAGCCCACAAGGCAAGCAAACACATTGAAAGGAAGTACCACATTATACAAGAAATCGTAAAGAGAGGTGACGTTGCTGTGGAAAAGATTGCATCATTGAATAACCTGGCTGATCCTTTCACGAAGACTTTGACAACTAAGATCTTCGAGAAACACGTGGAGTGTCTTGGTTTACGATACGTAGCAGCTACACTTTGAGTCTAAGTGGGAGAATTGTAATGACATGTGTGTATACTAAAAGTTTAGCTTTAGTATAAGTGGGAGATTGTAAAGCAAACTTTTAAGTGAGCTTTCTCATGTATTCAATCTTTTTGATTAAACTGAAATCAATCTGAAATAAATGTTATCACATTGTTGCTTTCTTATGATTGCACGTATATCCACTTATCTTATAATGTAGACAATGTGGTGGGTGCGTCGTCCCACTGAAGATCGCATTGTTGGGTTTTTTATAAGATATAAACGTATTCACAACTGAGATAGTTCTGGATAAACTATCATTTTAGGTTTTAGTATAAACTTGAGATAACTAGTCTTGGTTATTAGTTTATGCTAGTGCGTGGTGTCGCATTGAATGGATCGCGGTGAGACCTGTTCTTCTGTTTTGACTCTTTGAAGAACCAAGGTCTCGGCGACTTTGATAATGATTAACCCTAGATGTGATATTTAGATATATGCAAATGATTGTTTGTTACTTTGACTTACCATGGGTGAGAATCAAAAGAATGATTCAATATGCTCCGTATCTTGGGTAACAACATTATTTGTATGTGTTTATATAGTCACATTAGGGCACCGTGTCCTAGACATCCAGGTTGATGACATCCCCTTAAGGAGTTCATAAGTTTTATCGTATTAAACCCTGCAAGTGGAATTTATTCCGATACGATAATAATGTTGAGCGGATACTACTTAAGGATTAAGATATTAATTAATTAATACTGTCAGAGCTTTTAATTAATTAATGGATGTGCGTTATCTTAAACACGGGGAATTAATTTAGTCAAATAGAAGCCCTGATTCACATCGGGATAGGATGGCAGTTGCAATATTAATTCTATAGTGGAATGAATTAATGTTATAAGTTCAAATTATATTCTGGGCTGAATATATGTGTTTAGACTTATGGGAGGCCCAATCCTATACCTTCTAGAGATCCCTGACCTGGCCCAACTAGAAATCCTAGAACATGCCTATAAATAGGATCTTAAGGTTGAGAGAAAAAATATAGTTGTCATTCTCTATAAGCTCATGTGTTGAGCGACGACTAGAGTTTAGTTCTCTCAAATATTGTAGATCTAGTATTTTGGATTGACATCTATGATTCGGAGGATTGCTGTCCACCCGACATCTAATCGTGGTTCGTGGGATACAGGCTAGAAGATCTCCAGTGAAATCAATCTCCAGATCTGTAGATCTGTTAAGGTAATCACTGATCTCCTTAATTTAATTTAATTAAACCATGTATGTGTACGTTTGGTAACCAACATCGATCGTGGGGACGATCCGCTTTCACCGGCATGTTCCTTCAAACAAGGCAACTTCGAGATCTTCTCCACCGGAATTTTTGCTGCGATCAAAGAGGGGGAAGAGAAGAGGTTAGCAGAAGAAGCAGAAAGAAGAAAGGAGCAAGAAGACAGATTTCGTCGCTTTGAAGCTAGAAGACAACATGAAGAAGATCTAAGGAGACAACGCGAAGAAGAGGAGAGAGAATAATTGAAGAGAAGGAAAGAATCAGAAGACATGAAAGATAAGCTTTTGTGGACAACTTCATGAAGATGACGATGGAAGCTCTCAAGAAAGTGAAGAAGCCCACCGCTGGTTCCTCAAGTGCTGGAAATGCCGCTGATTCAGATTCCTCAGCGACAAAGAAGTAATATCTCTCTCATCCCTATGAGTCTCCTGGTTGTTTGAAAAATATTTCTGATTTCAATTTGGGTTTATGTTCATGTACAACAAAACATGAGATTATGAATGGAAACTAACCCAGGTTGAAGACAACATCTCATTGTCCAACGCTGATCTAATTGAATTAGCTGAAATTACACACCTAGTGTAATCAGCAAATTGCGTGGATTATGATGTGTGTGAAATGTTCCTATGATTGCTTGATGAAGTTATGTGTAAATGTGCTATGTGCTTATGTGGTAAAAGATATTGAAGCCATTCACTTGATTGAAATTTTTGAATAATCGAGCAATACCCTTGATACTTTAAAGGGGAACATTTAACGTTTAGGAATCATACTGAGTCTACAAGAGTTGAGACGCTGAGAATAGAGTTGATAGGAAAATCCTTTGTAATATCAGTAATCAACTTTCCCATGATCAGTTAGAATTAAAGCTTAAGGTAGAGGCTTTGATCGCCCCAAAAAGGGTGAAATTGTTATTGTGAGACCCCTCTGCTCTAAACCAATTCATAGTCATAGTTTGACATGTTTTGGTGCATTAAAGCTCTAGCAACTCAGTATCGATTCAATTGTAAAAAGTCCTGTATAGGAATTCATACTCGAGTTGTAATAGAATTATAAAAAGAAAAAGAATCAAGGTTGCTGAAGGAGTCAGCAGACTTGACAAATTGCTGAAGATTGCTAAAAGAAAAGAAAGGCTAGCAATGCGGAGGAGCGCAACGAGAATGTAAAGAAGTAACTCCAGCAAACTACTAAGATATCTGACGCACACCAGCAGCCAGCAAACGACAATCAGCAATAAAGGAAAGTTACAAAGTCGAGAATCAGACGGATTACAAGTTACAAGAAAACCCGACAAATCAGAGGATGGAACAATCATCATGCAAAAGAAGGGTTCAGACCTACAAAGGATCCGTTCTGACAGACGGCTACAGATAGATGCTACGCCAATCAGAGACGAGGAGACTTCAAGAGTCTCTGTCCACTGCAGAAAGAGGAAGAACGCAGATAGGCGAGCATTGCCTTTGAGTCTAACTGATAAGATTCAACCTATAAATAGGTGTCATCCTTATTTGATTCAAAGGTTCACGATTTTCTACATACTGAGATAACAAAAGAGATTATACACACTCTCTACATTACGCGAACACATCCTAGCTAAGTTCTTAATTGAAGCTTTCATAACAGAAGCTCGAGACCTACGAAGTTAATCTTCCAAGGTTATTTTGGGATTCTTTCTACTCTGGAAAGAATCTAGCAGCCACTATTGCGGTGCAAGAGTGATTTGTACGGAAAATGCCAACACAAGGATAGATTCTGGGAAGAACTATAAAACTTCCAGCAGTCGACGTCCAAGGAGAAGGGAGAATTGTCCTCAATCTAAGGAGTGACACCGATTGAAGATTGGAGATCGAGGTGCTTGAAGGTGCGTGCTGACCAGACGGAGGAGCTGCTCAACATTAGAGATTAGGCCTGACATTGTACTCATTCTTCTAGTGAATTTTCAGTCGGAGAACTGAAGAGTGGATGTAGAACAATTGTTCGAACCACTATAAAATCCTTGTGTCTTTACCGCTTTATTTCGTTATTGTCTGTGCTTACGTATAATTGAAACTCAACACATCAAGGGTTGTAGTATAAACTGCAATCGGATTAACGAATATTTGAGCTAAAACACATTCGATAAACACTAGCTAAGTCGAGACCTTAGCTAGATAATTTAATACTTCCGCTGCATATAAAACACTCTGATCGGGGACCAACACTAAATTTATTTCTTTCCATAAATTGTATTATATTAATTAATTTTTAACAGCAATTTAATAATTATCAGTGCTATCATATTGAATTAATCGTCCATTTCTTCTTATATAGTATTAATTGTATTAGTAATTTCTATAATTTTGTTTTTATATACATTATGCACTCGATTCTTGTTATGTATAAACGTGAAGTGTTCCTAATTTTTTTATATTGATTGTTTGATACGGTTACTCTATGCATTATTGTACTTATGATATTTACAATTTTTATTACAAACATATATAATTGCATTTTTTAGGTGTTATTATGATAATTTCCTTATTTATAAAATAACTATTTTAAGAATAATATTTTTTTGGGCGGATAGACTTTGTGATAATTTCATATTGGTAAGTATAATTAAATTTGGCATTCTTGAAATATATTCCTAATATTTCTAAGACACATACACATTGAACTTGTAATACCATAAGAGCTAGCATTACTTATATAACGCATGAATGATTTTTGCCAAATTTTGTGACAAATATTTATCTCCAAAATTTTATATTTCACCAAATTTATCGCCAGTTAGCTGAATCTTTTTTTGACTGAAAGTCATCATAATTTCAGATTTTACCAAATTCTGGCCGCTGATTGTTATATTAAGAAATATTTGATAAATCACATGTTAATCATCTGCAATAAAATGGAAATAAAATAAAAACTCTAGCCATTCATAGAATGTAATAATTAATTATCCTTAATTCTCTGCATCAAAATTTGCATTTGAGAAATATAAATTTCCTATAAATTAAAGAATAGCTAATAGTTGCAGCAGGCACAATTTGTTGAAACCATGTTCCACAAATCAATTTTCATTTCTTACTTAGCCCTAATATCCCTCTTTTCAACATCTAAATGCGAGCTAGTAAAAGAATCAAGCAACAATGGCTTCACCATAGATATGATCCACAGAGACTCCCCCGAGTCTCCGTTGTGCGATCATACATTGCCACGATCAAAACGTCTCATAAACTCATTGAAACGGTCAATCTATCGTACCCAACATTTTAAACCCAATACTAAGTTAGTCCCTGAATCCGACCTAATTAGTGCAAGAGGGGAGTACCTTATTAAATACTCCATCGGTACTCCCCCGGTCCCCACCCTATCCATCGCTGACACCGGCAGTGACATCGTGTGGACGCAATGCAGCCCGTGCCTCGAATGCATCAACCAAACCCTACCCTTATTCAGCCCTAGAAACTCTACCTCGTACAACAGGGTTGCTTGCAACACCCCCGTTTGCGATTCCCTGAAAGAGTTCACTCACTGCAGCCCGACGCGGCACAACTGCCTCTACGACCAGATGTACGTCGACGGATCCTATACCTCCGGCATCCTCGCCACCGAGAACTTCACATTCACCTCCGCCGGGAAAAAACAAGTCACTATCCCAAACGTTTCTTTTGGATGTGGATTCAAGAACGGAGGCAAATTCTCCGGTATCGAATCCGGCATCTTCGGCCTCGGAGGCGGGAAAGCCTCCTTCATCACACAAGAAGGGTCTCTGGCCCAAGGGAAATTCTCCTACTGCCTCGTCCCATTTGCAGCTTTCTTGAACTCGAGCAAACTCCACTTCGGCGAGAGCGCCGAGGTCTCGGGCTCCGGCGTCGTGTCGACCCCACTAGTCGTCAGAAAAGGGTTCGAAACCTTCTACTTTCTAACATTGGAAGGGTTCAGCGTCGGAGGCGAAAGGATACTCTTCGGCAATGCATCCAATCGCTCCATGGCTGAGCAGCAAGAAGGGAACATAATCATAGACTCAGGAACTACCGTGACGTTTCTTCCTTTCTCTCTCTACCCGAAGATGGTGGACGCCATCAGCAAACGGGTGAAGTTGAAGAAGGCGGATGATCCAAATGGGATGTTTGAATTGTGTTACTACACGCGACGGGACGACGGGAAGGAGTTCCCTGAGATCACTGTTCATATGAAGGGGGCGGATTTGAAGTGGGGATTCGAGAATGGATTCTTGAGGATTAGTGAGAAGGTGGTGTGTTTCGCGGTGATCGTGACGGATGGGCCGGGGATTTATGGGAACTTGGCGCAGGTGAATTTCTTGGTGGGATATGATATTTGGAACAAGAGTTTGTCGTTTAAGCCGGTTGATTGTTTGAGATCTTCGTGAGAATTTACTCTTGCAGAAATGCTTGCGAGCGTGTTAATGTGTTCATGAACGATATGGTAATATAACGTTAATGGTAATACTATTTTTTTTGATTTATTTGGTATTGTTTAATGGTTTTTGTAGTAGTGCTACTAGAGAAATTACGAGTGATGCTTCATTTGATATAATTATTTTATGTTTTTCTTGTAAATTAAGAATGTATCATGCTTTTTCTAAACTGTTTGATGAGAAATTAAAAATATTTGGTGCTAATTTATTTGGTAACGGAAAATTTTATAATTAAAATTTTTATTTACTTCTATTTATTTAGCAACAGAAAAAAAATTAGTAACTAGAATTTTTTAATATATAAGACTTTTTTTTAAAATTTATTTTATTTATTTAGCTACGGAAAATTCAGTTGCTATAATTTTTTAATTTATTTTATTTATTCAGCTACGGAATTATTCCGTCGCTAGACTTTTTAAATTTATTTTATTTATTTAGCTATGGAAAATTCAGTTGCTATAAATTTTAAATTTATTTTATTTATTTAGCTACGGACTAATTCCGTTAACTAGACTTTTTAATTTATTTTATTTTTTAGCTACGGAATAGTTCCGTCGCTAGGCTTTTTTAATCTATTTTATTTATTTAGCTACAAAAAATTTAGTTGTTATAATTTTTTAATTTATTTTATTTATTTAGTTATGGAATAACTATGTCGCTAGATTTTTTTTTAATTTATGTTATTTATATAACTATGGAATAATTTCGTCGCGATAAATTTTAAGTTTTTTTTTTAATTTGTTTAGCAATGGAGATTCCATCGTTATAATTTTTTTTTATTTAACGACGGAAATTTTGTTGCTAGAGTTTTTATTTATTTTTATTTTTTAGCGATGGAAATAATTTTTAAATTTTGTTCCGTTGCGATTCTGTCGAAAATCTGTCGCGAAATAGCACGGAAATTTTTCGGTCACCAATTCCGTCGTTATTTTGCTATTTTTTTGGAGTGAAGTTTGGTTTGTTTTATAAACAAGCTTAATTTTATCGAATTGAGATCCGAATAGATCATGAACAATTTAGTTCATTAACAACCGAAAAATACTAGGAAATTAAATTTTCAAATTATAATTCCAAGAACCCTAAAATTCAAAAATAGACTTCCTCTAAAAAAATTAGTTTTCCCTCTCAAACCAATTGTCCGAGATAATTCATATGACTACAAAGAGTGAAATCTCACTGAGTATATGAACTTATAGAAGCTAAAATATAGTTGGTATAAATACTCATGTTTATTTCAGAGGGGCGGATGTGAGGTTGAAACCATACAACACTTTCGTTAGGGCGAGTGAGAAATCTATGTGCTTTGCTTTCAAGTAGGGATGTAAATGAACCGAGTTGAGCTAAGTAGTGTCATGCTCAAGTTTGATTTGTTTAGTATCGACTCAAGCTTCGAACTTTTTTATCGAATACTTTCAAATTCACAAACTTTATCAAGCCTTAACCAAACCTAAACAAACTTTCTAAATTTGAAATATATTTAAAATTTTCATTATGATTTATTTATTCCAAAACTAATTTTATATCCATGCTCAAAATTAATCTCTCATTATTGAGAGATATATTATTATTGTCTCTCAAAAAAAAATTAAAATATTATTTATATATATATATATATATAAAAAATCCTCATGTGAGAAAAAAGAATGAATCGTGTCCATCAGATCTAAAAAAATCAATGGTTGATATTGAATCAAGCAACAACTAAAATGCAATCAAGCAATAAAATAATCAAGCAACAACTAAAGCACAATCAAGCAACATTACAATCTTGCAACGACCTGAATACAATCAAGCAATGCCATAAATGCAATCAAGCATCTTTCTCACTTTCTCACGTTAAGAGTTTTCTCACTGGATCCGCTCCCTATATATATATATATATATATATATATATATATATATATATATATATTTCTAATCAATTTTAGCTAACAAGCTTATAGTTCACGAGCTCACGAATACTATGATGTTCAAATTTGATTCATTTAATAAACCAGTTTTACAAAACCTTCAAGAAAAGGCGGAGTGAAAACTAGGTAAAGAATTTTATGAATTCTCATCATGTTGGAAAGAAAATTTAAATTAATATAATTAAATTTGGGAACTCAATAAAATTTGCAATATATTTAGATATTTAGCACCAAATATTTTAAACTTCTCATTCAACATTTTAGAAAAAGCATAATATATTCTTAATTTATCAGAAAAAAACATCAAATGGTATGAAGTGAAGCTTAAAACACTAGTAATTTCTCATATGACACTATTACAAAAACAATAAAACAATATCCAATAAATAAAATGATATTATTACCACCAGTATTATATTACCATATCTCTCGTGAACACATTAATGCATGCTCACGAGCATTTCTGCGAATGTAAATTCTCACGAAGATCTCAAACAATCAAGAGGCTTAAACGACAAACTCCTCTTCAAAACATCATATCCCACCACGAAATTCACCTGCGCCAAGTTCCCATAAATCCCAAACCCCTCCGTAGCCGTCGCCGCGAAACACACCACCGTCTCACTAATCCTCAAGAATCCATTCTCGAATCCCCACTTCAAATCCGCCCCATTCAAATGAACAGTGATATCAGGGAACCCCTTCCCGTCGTCCCGCCGCGTCGAGTAACACAAATCCAAGAACCCTTGTGGGTCATTCGTCTTCTGCAACTTCACCCGTTTGCTGATGGTGGCCACCACCTTTTTGTAGAAAGAGAAAGGAAGAAATGCCAGGGTTGTTCCTGAGTCTATGATTGTGTTCCCTTCTTGATGCTCAGCCATGGAGGGATGGGATACATTGTCCAAGTTTATCCTTTCGTCTCCGATGGTGAACCCTTCCATTGTTAGGAAGTAGAAGGTTTCGAACCCTTTTCTCACGACTAGTGGGGTTGACACGACGCCGGAGCCCGAGACCTTGGCGTTCTCGCCGAAGTGGAGTTTGCTCGAGTTCATGAAAGCTGCAAATGGGACGAGGCAGTAGGAGAATTTCCCTTGGGCCAGAGACCCTTCTTGTGTGACGAAGGAGGCTTTTCCGCCTCCGAGGCCGAAGATGCCGGATTCGATCCCGGAGAATATGCCTCCGTTCTTGAATCCACATCCAAACAAAACGTTTGGAATAATGACTTGTTTTTTCTCGGCGGTGGTGAACATGAAGTTCTCCGTGGCGAGGATGCCGTAGGTGTGGGATCCGTCGCCGTACTCCATGTTGTAGAGGCAGTTGTGCCGCGTCGGGCTGCAGTTAGTGAACTCTTTCAGGGAATTGCAAATGGGGGTGTTGCAAGCAACCCTTTTGTAAGAGGTGGAGTTTCGAGGGCTGAATAATGGTAGGGTTTGGTTGATGCATTCGAGGCACGGGCTGCATTGCGTCCACACGACATCACTGCCCGTGTCTGCAATGGATAGGGTGGGGACCGGGGGAGTACCGGTGAAATATTTTATAAGGTACTCCCCTCTCGCACTAATTAGGTCAGGTTCAGGGACTGACTTAATTTTGGATTTAAGATGTTGGGCTCGATAGATTGATCGTTTCAATGAGTTTATAAGATGTTTTGAGGGCGACATCATATGATCGTACAACAGAGACTCGGGGGAGTCTCTGTGGATCAGGTGTATGGTGAAGCCATTGTTGCTTGATTCTTTTACTAGGTCACATTTTGATATTGAAAAGAGGGATGTTAGGAGTGAGTAAGAAATGAAAAGTGAAATGTGGAACATGGTTTGAACAAATTGTGTCTACTGCAAGAACTATTGGCTATTCTTTAATTTATAGGAAATTAATATTTTTCAAATGCAAAATTTGATGCAGAGAATTAAGGACATTTAATTATTACATTGTAATAATGGCTGGAGTTTATTTCCATTTTATTGCAAATGATTAACATGTGATTGATCAAATATTTCTTAATATAAAATTCAGTGACCATAATTTGTTAAAATTTGAAATTATGACGTTCAGTCAAAAAAAGATTCAGCTAACTGTCCTAAAATTTGAAATTTTGGAGATTAATATTTGTCACTAAATTTGGCAAAAACCATTCACGCGTTACATAATTAACGCTTGAATTGTATGCATGGTATTACAAAGTCAATGAGTCTTTGAAATATTTGGAAAATATTTCAAGAATGCCAAATTTAATTATACTTAACAACCTAATAAAATATTACATTAGGCCTAGTAAATTAAGCAATGGGCTGCTGTCGATCTCATTTATGTTAATCTAATTAGTTGAGTGATGTATTCACAATTGAGATAAATACAAATTCAACTTGTTAATTCATTTGTTTATTTTATTTGAAGTTATACCCTAGTAAATCTTTATAATTATATATTAACTACGAAAAATTATCGTAAACTCTTACTGGATTCCATCCATTTTATTTAATATCATGAAATTAATCTATACAATAAGAAAATCATAAAATTAATGTATACAATAAGAAAATTTTAATTGTGTTAAAACTACACGCGACGAGAATGGATTCATGAGGATTAGTGAGATGGTGGTGTGTTTTGCGGCGACGACGACGGAGGGGCCTGGGATATATGGAAACTTGGCGCAGGTGAATTTCTTGGTGGGATATGATGTTTGGAAGAGGAATAATATATGTATATAGATTTCGAAACAACACTGACGTTCCTCCCGAGCGAGCTTTACCGGTGTTATGATAGAATAAACGTTCTTCTCATTGGTTACAATCTCAATATGAGATATATATCGGTACAAGTACATGCATGAAATAAGGAAAAATACAATAATCATATCTATCTATTTGAAGTATCCATATCTATAGAGATATCTTTTTGATTATCTTGAATATTGTCAACACCTCCCGCCGTAAGCACATCGTTGGATTGTTGGAGACGCAAAGCTTGGTCCAAAAAAATTGAAAACTCGATCGAGATAGGCTTTTGGTGAAGATATTAGCGACATGCAGTGCGGTAGGAACAAACTGAGTGACTAGATTTCCAGACTGAACGAGCTCTTGTACGAAGTGACAATCAATCTCTATATGTTTGGCGCACTTATGGGAAACCGGATTCTAAGTCAAGAACAACACACTCTTGTTGTCACAGAGTAACGTTGGTGTGGAAGAAGGCGGAGAGTGAAGCTCGTAAAGGAGATTAGTGACACAAGCAAGTTCGGCCGAGGTGTTTGCAAGAGCTCAATATTCCAACTCGGTCATTAAGAGAGATACAACGGTTGCTTCTTAGCACTCCATGACTCTAGATTTGGGTCGAGGTAAATAGCATAGCTAAATGTAGATCGTCTAGTATCGATACATCGCGCCCAATCAGCGTTAGAATAGCCTAGGAGCTCGCAGGAACCAGACAAAAAAGAAAGACCGAATGCAAGAGTTCCCTTAACGTAACAAAGTATTCATTTTATGGCCTAATAGTGATCAATAGCCGGCTGCTTCTGGAACTTGCTAATCATGTTCACCGAGTAGGCAATGTCGGGCCTCATGATGGTTAAATATTGCAGGGCTTCAACCAAGGAGCAATATAGAGATAGGTCATGAAACTCGGTACCTGTATCAGTAAATGAGACACCTGGAGCAAGTGGAGTGGCAACGGGCTTTGAGTCGAGCAGCCGAGCACGAGAAATAATATCATGAGCGTATTTATATTGGCTAAGAAACAACCCTGAAGAAGTGTATGAAACCTCCAATCCGAGAAAATAATCCAGCTTGTTGAGATCTTTTCTGGAGAATTCATGATGTAGGCATGATAAAAGTGCAGAGATGGCCGATGAATTACTTCATGTGACAATTATATCATCAACATAAACCAGAAGATATATGGTGGTAGAGCTGCATAGTAATATGAATAGAGATGTGTCGACTGAGCTACACCAAAAGCCAAGCCTAATAAGAATGTTACGAAATCAATTATACCAGGCTACAGGAGCTTGACGAAGGTCGTAGAGAGCTTTCTTCAAACAACAGACATGATCAAGAAATTTTGCATTAACAAATCCTCGGGGTTGCTCCATAAAAACAGGTTTCGATAATGAGCCATTTAGAAAGGCATTCTTGACATCTAATTGATGAAGAGGCCAGGAACGCATTACAACTAAAGATAAAATAATACGAATGATCGTATCTTTGATGACGGGGCTAAATGTATGTGTAAAATTGTAGCCAGGATGTTGGCTGGGACCCTGAGCTACTAAACGAGCTTTATAGCAATCCACTGAACCATCCACACGGAGCTTTGTCCTATACACCTATTTAGATCCGACCACATTGAAGTTAGAGGGACGGGGGACAAGGATCTAGGTCTTATTTTCTCGCAAAGCATGCATTTGTTCATTCATAGATTGGACCCAATGAGGGTGTTTAAGAGCCGAATTGATGCCACGAGGTTCAGAAGTGGTAACTAGAGTAGAGTAAAGGTTCGGTGAGCTGAGGAAAGCTAAATCAATAAGGAATTTGGTTTGAAAGATACAGTACTTGACACGAGTTTGCATGGGATGGGATAATTAAAATTTATATAATTTTATTTTATATTCATTATAAAAAATTATTATAAATACTCCCTCCGTCCCGGTGAAGTAGTCCCAAATCTTTTCGGCACGGGAATTAAGAGTTGTGAGTGTAGTGGAATTAATATTTTATTGGTGAGTGTGAAAAAGTTTGCTATTTTAGGAAAGTGGGACTAATCTATGGGACAAACAAAAAAGGAAAATGGGACTACTTCAATGGGACGGAGGGAGTATTAAATATGAAAAATTAATTTACCGATTAAATAGCTTACAAAATGCCTAGGCCCCGCCTAAATTGCCTAGACCCCGCCTAAATTTCCTAGACCCTAGAACCCACCCGAGTGTTCGACTACTGCCCAACAATTTTTTCAACCTTGTTCGTAGTTCATTGATGCTGCATAGCAAATATCAATAGTTTATACTGATGTCTCTATTTCAGACATACCGTTGATAAGTTCGAAATAAAAAATGCAATAATTTCTTAATCTGACAACCTAGGTTACTATTATGTTAATGTATTTGATTTGTCGGCCTCTATAACACAATAATAATCAACCTTTTTGAATCAATAGATTTAATTCCTACAATTGATTATCTTCCCTTAAGACATAAAATTAATTTTATTCAAGTTCATTTTCTAATTATTAATTTTCTCATCTCGGTCTTTCAATTAATAACTATAAATCTAGAAATAATATTCTCTCTCGATCTTTCAATTCTAGACTCTAAAAATTAAATCAGGAATTTAAACCATGCAGATTGAGTTGATTATTCTAAACATGCATTCATGATCAATTATTCATTTCCCTAAAACCCGCTAGGGTTTCTAGCCACTCATTGCAGATACAAATCGAAAGAAAATCATATAATTAAAGTGCATAATTAAAACTTACAAGAAAATAAAGGGTTTCTTGTTCTCCAAACTCCCAAAACTCTAAAAACTTGATTGTAGAATAAAACATAATTAAAAAGTTGAAAATACATGGGTATTTATAGAGGTGAATATGTATCTTATCAAATCTAGGGCTAAAAATAAGATATATCTCGAATTAAGTTGGATTTTCCTCTTCAGAATTTAGCATCGGTCGATATGGCCACGCGTTGGTCGACGTGGGTTCTACGTCGGTCGATATGGCTCCAAGTCGGTCGATGCGTCTGTCCATGTCGGTCAATATGGACTTGATAAGTTCATTATTTCACTCACTTATCTATATTATTTTCTACTATTTTATATAGTTTTCTTAAGTTTATATATATAATTCATGCATGAGTCTATTATATGTGGTTTATGTGGTGTCATGCTTGCCATGGTGCGTTTTTGCAACATTAAAGCTTAAATTCACTGGAAAATCGTTCCGAAAGCAGTGACGTGCAAGAGAAACAGTGAAGAGTTACATTTTCCATTACCCCATTATCCCATTCAAATTATGAGTCTTTAGTACAGTAGTTAGTGGTCATTTAGTGAGTTGTAATCCTTTAAATACATGTAACTCCTGAATCAAATTATTGTGTGGAATCATTCAAATAATACACAAAATATTTTCCTCTCCGGTCCTGTGCTACAACATAGATTCAGCATAATTTCAGAAACATAAAACCAACAAACCCTTTTGTATGGAGTTTCTAGGGCTGAATAATGGTAGGATTTGGTTGATGCATTTGAGGCACGGGCGGCATTGCGTCCACACGATGTCGCTGCCCGTGTCCGCGATTGATAGGGTGGGGCCCGGGGGAGTACCAATGAAGTATTTTATAAGGTACTCCCCTCTCACACTAATTAGGTGGAGTTTAGGGACTGGCTTAATTTTGGATTTAAGATGTTGGGTTCGATAAATTGATCGTTTCAATGAGTTTATGAGATGTTTTGAGGCTGACATTGTATGATCGTACAACGAAGACTCGGGGGAGTCTCCGTGGATCAGATGTATGGTGAAGCTATTGTTGCTTGATTCTTTTACTAGGTCACATTTTGATATTGGAAAGAGGGGATATTAGGGCTAAGTAAGAAATGAAAATTGATTTGTCGAACATGGTTTGAACAAATTGTGTCTACAACAAGAACTATTGGCTATTCTTTAATTTATAATAATTCTCAAATGCAAAATTTGATGCAGAGAATTAAGGAAATTTAATTATTACATTGTAATAATGGCTGCAGTTTTTATTTTATTTCCATTTTATTGCTAATGATTAACAGGTGATTGATCAATTATTTCTTAATAAAAAATTCAGTGGTAATTTGTTAAAATTTGAAATTATGACTTTCAGTTAAAAAAAAAAGATTCAACTAACTGTCCTTAAATTTGAGATTTCGGAGATTAATATTTGTCACAAAATTTGGCAAAAACCATTCATGCGTTACATGATTAATGCTTGTATGGTATTACAAATTCAATGCCTTTGAGATATTAACTACGAAAAATTATCGTAAACTCTTATTGGATTCCATCCATTTTATTTAATATCATAAGATTAATCTATACAATAAGAAAATTTTAATTTTGCCTGGGATTTATTGGAACTTGGCGCAGGTGAATTTCTTGGTGGGATTTGATACTTGGAAGAAGAGTTTGTCGTTTAAGCCGCTTGATTGTTTGAGATCTTCGTGAGAATTTACTTTTGCAAAAATGTTCGTGAGCACGTGTTAATGTGTCCACAAACGATATGACAATATAACATTAATAGTGACAATGTTTTTTTATTTATTCGATATTGTTTTATTATGGTGTTTGTTGTAGTATTACAAGAGAAACTAGATTGACCCATGCGCGATGGGCATGGTGTATACATTACAATTAAATTTAATTTATAATATAATATGCAGTAGTGAAATATTAAAAATTGATTATGTTAACCTTCTTAATCTTTAAATTTTTAGTTGAGTTGTAGTCAAGCTTTAAATTGTCTTCAGCTATTATAAATATTTGTTTCCTACCTGTGCGATGCGCAGTTCGTATATATATTTTTATTATTAATTTATATAAATTAAATCAAAATTTTATCATGTATAGTTAGAGTAGTGATATATTTAAATTCGATGTAGTTTAGATTAAATCTTTAATGTTAGTTAAATTAAACAGTATGTTTTAAATTACTCAACTCGTCATATTAGTATTAATTTTAGGCAAAAACTTGCCTTAGCCAGGCCTAAACGGTTTAGGCGGGTTTTATCCTACCCAAATGAGTTCACCCATCCCAAATAGGGTTTATTAATTCCCAATTAGAGTATATTAAATGAGTTTGGGTTGTGTTAATGTATAAAACCCGCTTAAATGGTTTAGGCATGCCTAACCTGAGACCTTCCCTTAATTTTATTTGCTTTTTATCTTTCTCAGTACACACTACACTACACCACTTATCTTATATGTTATGCATATACACACATTTGAATATAAGGTTTCATATCATCTCATTATTTCTATCAATTTCATCAATATTAAGAATATTAAATATTTATATCTCAAGAAATATATATTATTCTTCAAGATAAATCTTATATTGATGTCCATGCAATGCACTATGTTTCTTATGTTTACATTACAATAATATTAGAAATCAATATAATTGAGGTCGAAGTTTATATTTTTATTTTATTGATATTGAGTTTTAACTTGAAATATAATATTTAGATGTCATTGATTATTTATTTCAATATTTTATTATCTTTTGTATCTTTTTCTTTTTTTCTAAACTTACACTACATAACTTTTTTTAAAAATAATACATTAATTTAAAAATCACATGCTCAAATGTCTCCATTGTATTTCGTACTTATGATTTATTGATCATAGATAATATGTTTTCTCCGCTTGCAATTCGAGGTGGGACCACACTTGTAATGTACTAACTTCAACATTTGAGTTTCATATCTGCATAATATTAGAGCTTGTTTTACTCAATTGAATCGATGTTTGAATATGAAACTATTTAGATATTCTCAATTTGTTTATATTCATACTGTTGTCTTTTATCTCTTCTTTTCTCTATCTCTACATACAAACACTTTAAAATTATTTTTTTTCTCTCATTCATACACATCCTTATTTGTACATTGTTTCTCCCATTTTAACATATTTTATAATATATATATTTTTTCTGAATTTTCCTCTTTCTTATTGATTTAACATTTGATTTATATTCTACTTAATGGTGATGTTGTTGCAGTCAAATATTAAAATTTAAAGTAATTTGAGGTCAAGTTTTAAATATTCCATCCTAGTTGAAAATACTCTTATCTCGTCGATAATTTTTAAATCTATATATGGTAGTTTTTTTTTTCTTATATGCACAATTTTGTTTCTCAACTATTTATATCTCTATATAATATTATTTACATCCATCTTCAATTGACTTTTCTTCTTGTGTAATAAGTTGATATTTGTGTGATACATAATGTGTATATATTATCTTTAATATTTTCTAATAAACTAAAGATTTTTAATTATGTTTCATATTAAAATACATTGTTTGAATTGTAAATCTATGTATATTATTTTCATTTAAAATTATGTATTATAGTATTGTTGGAAAGTATAATAGTGTCAAAAAAGTTATCGTAATAGTCTTTATAAAAAAAAGTAATAACATGCTTTAATTTAATAACTATTTAATTTCTTAAACTAAATAATGTTAAATGGTAGTACTATATTGAATTACATATTATGCATGCAAAACATTTTATTTTCATCTAGAGTTTTTGTATATTCCTATAAATTAAATTTATCTATCAATTCTAATTTTTATAAGATTTTAATATTTTCAATAAATTAGTCGAAAAAACTGTAATTGTGAAAATAAAGCACACCAAAAATAACCTCAAACAAAAATGTAAAATAATAATAATAATAATAATAATAATAATAGCATTAATTTAAATATATATAATTTGTATTCTACGGTTTGTTGTATCAATTTACTTGAGGAATATACAAAAATTTAACTTAATAAAAACAAATTATAATCTAAGCACTTGAACATTTTTATACAAATTTTAAAATTTAAAAAAATCTTAAATAACATTGAGCAGCTAAACAAATGTCCATGAGATTGCCAATTTCTACAAATTGTCGATCTCATAGAAATATAGTTGAATCACACTACACTCCATTCTCCATCCACCCGTAGTGATTTACATAGAGAAACAAACAAATATTGCATATTTGCATTTAATAAATTTTTTGCTGACAAATATATATCTAAAAAACGTAAAATATATATTTAATTTATACACACTATGTTCTACGTGAGATTTATATTATTAATTGCAATTAAAAAATATTTTGTAATTCATGGAATTGTCACGCCCCCAAACCGGGCCTATGCGACAGTCCCACGTGCGGACAATGCACGCTAAGGGTTTAAACAAATTAAAAATGCTTGACAATAATGAAGTTGAAATGGGTTGGAAATTGTTCGAGTTTAACATAAATGATGGATTAAAAAGACGGAAGCGATTTGAGTAGAATAATCTAATAAGCTTTAAATATGCTTCATTGAATTTGAAGTGAATATGTCTACATGAATAATGGATGAAGCATATCGAGATCAAAATGGATTATTTCGTACCACGCATGAAGAGCAACAAGACATGTACATGCACGAAAGAGGAATTCGAATAGATTCAAATAATGACCTCCACGCGGGTCTTACGCCAAGTTCAACTTGGAACAATAAATACAAGTTTGTAAAGAAAGAAAGCAGTTGGATCTATGTATGAGGAAATAGCCCGTAGCTCATGTACCGGAATAATAACAAAGATCACAAATAGCATGCTAGGTAAATATTCAACTTGATAGGGAATCCAAACAACAAGAGAGATTAAGGAAAATAATTCGGCTCGACTCAATCAATGCTCGGAGGGGATTTCAAATGAGACATGCCTCAAAGTATAATTTTAAAATATCAACATATAACAAGGTCTCGAAACAACATTACATTTTCAATAATACCACACAACTTTCTTCACAACCATCCCCTTTGCCACAACGCCACCGCCACCTCGTCACCTGTTACCTGCATGTGGGGAAAACACACACAGGGGCTGAGTACTCCGCGTACCCAGTGTTCATGGTGTCCCGAAAACAAATTACATATATATATTATGGAAATGCACCGTATCACACATGCATAACACAAGGGTTTTATTGAAAAGAACTTGTGAATGCACAAAACGTTTTACCTCACAAGGGCTTGCCCACTCATTTTATGGCACCAAACAATCGTCATCCCATCATTCACATCACCAACAATTTATCATATCATATAATTCACATAAGGGTAAGATGGGAGTGGCCACTCGCCATCCACCCGGTAAGGAAATAAGAGTCCTTACCTTGCCGGTAGTCTTATTACTATCCGGGCTAATGCATTAGACTTATAAAACCACGGGGGTAGCTAATCCCCGATCCAGCACATCTCCAATATCATTCATAATCACCATCAGTACCAACAACATCAATTATCAATTGCAAAGGTGCCAAAACAGTTATACGGTGTTCCATAGTTTAAAACAAAAACACTTTTATTTTATTTGAAAACATTTTTGAAAACTCGTTTTGTAGGATAAAGTAGTTCCCACCTTAATTTTGAAGGAGTGTTCGATTCACTTGATTCTCGTAGGGGATGCTTCTTTGCCACAATCACCAACACCTAGATTATAACACTAAATTACTAGGTGTGTTCATTTAATTTCATGCATGCTTCACATAAGTGATTATTCATCTAATTCATTTAGCATGCTTCAAGTAGTTGTTTCATACTTAGGCTCCACATATAATCATGCTTGCTAAGATTTATTTAACAAGTAGGCTTGTATATATCATGCTCTTTCAATTTAATCAACATGCTTGATAATTATGTAACAAGTACTATATGAGTTCCTCTAGAATTCCTTGACTATTTACATGCTTATAGACTCACCATATAATTTCTTGTGGTTTTCATATTTTGTTTTAAAGGTGTGTGCAATGAGACTCTCTAACATGTTTAGGTCCTATAATTAAATGCATATAATTGATTGATAACTATGTAAAACAATTTTGAAACAAATCTTTATTTCTGAAAATGTGTTAATGTAGTTTAAGAAAATAATTGGATACAATCTAGATGTACTTTACGACCTTGAACCTAAAAGACTCCTATTTATACATTCTAGATAATGTCATTTTCAAAACAATGACGAATGAAATATACATGGAATTAAAACATGAAATTTTACATGAAGAAACTAGATTTTTGAATGAGTATGCTTCAATTGACGGTTTATAAAAATCATTTTTCATTTGGGAGATATGGGCTGGGGGAGATCAGATTTCCTGAACGTTTTTACTACTGTCTGAAAACATGGTGCAACTTCAGAAATTGATTGTGACAAAAATACACATACTAATGACTTCGAAATTAATATGCAAGCTTTATAATGTGTCTAAGACCTATAAATAAATTTTGGGAATTTTATAAAATGTCTAAGTGCAGTTTTCGAAACCATTTTCAAAATGCGACACAGAATGACACCCAGTTTTGCAGGGTGCATAACTTTCGAACCGAATAACATTTTCACATGAAACCAAAGCCAAAATCTTCCTAACACATTCAAGTATAACATATTTAAATTTTAGATTAATTGAAAATTATATAGCAGACCTAACACACAAAGTAAAACAGGGGTGCTGTTCTGCGAATCTTATAAAGTAGCAGATTTTATCAAAACCAAACCGTGTCTTTTCTTATTTTCCATTTATTCCTCGGTTCATGTACAGGGATGAAACTTGGCATGCATAATAAACACAATGTTTAGGATTTATCATGAATTTAGGAATTATTTTTATCATGTATATCTATTTTTAAAACATGCATGAATCAGTTCGGTCAAAGCTCTGCCACATCAACTTCTAAAAATCATATCTCTCAATGTACTCAACCTTTTTGAATGAAACCACTTGGAGAATGTCCCTAACTCTTCAAGGTACGACATATAAAATTATCAGACTAAATTGAGGTTCATAAGTAGATGAAATGCATGCTGGAAACTCGGATCCGAAATCTGCCATTTCTGAAATTAAAGACTTAACATGCTAACTTGGTCACTAAGCTTTTTAACACGATTTCCTTGGCAACAACATGACATGCACGAATTTTCAGAGGTGAATCACACTCACAAATATCATATGAACATGGGTAATCATTTATCTTATAGATTCATGGTGAACTTATCACCCCAACATACCAAATTCATAAGGGAAAAACAGCAACACATCAACACATACAACTCATTCAATCCCTACTCAAATTCTTCCAAATTCGAAATCTGGGTCCCTGATCATACATGCAATCACTCAAACATCTCAAGGACACTAAATGGAAGATAGGAAAGGGGTTACTTGAAGAGGAAAATTTCAGATTTTTGCAATGGTTGGGAATCGATTTTGCAGTCCTCGCCTAGCTCGATTCTTCATATATTTGAGCTCCTCTCCTTGCGTAGCTTCCAAAACTTTAAACTCCAGCCCGATTCGAGGTGGGGGTCTATTCCAATGTGTCTCGGATGAGAGGGCTTTTAGTACCAATAGAAAGAGGAAGGTGAGGGGATTCCGAATATGTAATTATTGAAAGGATTGGCGTAGGATTGACAAGGTTTTTAGTGGAGAGAAGGTTGGTGTTCTTGAAGGTTTCTCCAATGGAGTTCTTACGATGGAAGGAAGAAGATGGTGATCGAATGTGAGAGGAAAAGAGGGGGTTCGATCGGTGGGGGTGGGAATAATGAATTGTGTGGTTAAATTTTTGATTAAATGAGTATTTTATGATTAATAATTGGTTAGTTACAACTATACCCCCAACTTAAAATTAAGTCAAGCTTTATTCTAATTCCAAGATGGTAATTTCCCTTTCTCTCTTTAATTAATTAAACACTTTAATTTAATTGTTTCCTACTTTGGGTTATAATCCCAATTAAATCAAATCATTCCATTCCAAAATAATCAATTAAATTTTATAACCATTCCAAGCCAAATAAATCAAGATGGCCGATAATAAATAAATATCGGAGCCAAGAAATTCATTCCGGTATTTTCCATCGGAATTAATTCATCAATGATTGGTTGCAACATCTCCACAACATATATACATTTCCATAATTCTTCCCAATTAATTTATCACCCAAAATTGAGAACTTAAATCCCAATATACTATTCAATTAACTAGACGATCGGAAATTGTGAGAAGACTATTTAATTATCCTCTTAAGAATTTATTTGTGATCGCATGCGATTTAATTATTAATCGCGAGAGGAAACAAAATGTCTCACTTGATATAATAGTAATTAATTAAATAGGATATCTCCTATTGAAATTTGTTCTTGTCAAAAAGGGTCGGATTTTCGGGGGTGTTACAGGAATATAGTAAATGCCATCTATTTTTTTATATAAGACCCAAGAAAAATACTTTTTTTCTTCCTCACCTTAACTGTTAATGAGCTTGTACATTTTTGAAATATAAAATTCGAAACATCTCAAATAATATTTAATTCAATGATAATTTAAATTAATAAAATATAGAAGTCACATTTAGGCATTTGTTGCAATATTTTGCAAACAAAATACATTCTAACAAATATTTATTAATCTTTAGTATGTAAACCTTAATTATTAAGTTTATGTAATTGTTCTCAATGACAAATAAATTATAAACAATCTCAAAAAAGTATATGATCTTCAAAGTGAGATCTCAAAACCACAATGGAATAGAATGACACAATTGAACACATTAACATCAATAAAAACCCACAAGAAAAATCTTACAAATCTTAAAATCTATTCATTTTTGGAGAAATAAACATACAAATTTATGCATAAAAAATTTATACATAAAATAGATTTGAAAATCATATAACAATTAAAAAAAAAACTGTGCTTCAAGATCCGTATTTTGAATTTCAAACTCCTCTCTACATATAATCTTCATATTTCCTGCAATGAAAATAAAAATAAAAGTTCAATTGTAGAAAAACACAAAACTCAATGTTAATGTCAAAATAAAATTGCATTAATCCTTCATAAGAATTATAACATATTTATAACAATGAGAATGAAAACAAATTAATGATAATTCCACTAATGTTGCTTTGATATTTAATTATTTAGTCATAATTATAATCAATAGCACCAATTAAGCATTTTTTAAAACAAAACGTCAATTAAGAGTAAACATTCTTTAATGGGCAATCTCTATTTGTTTGTTGATTAATTTAGTATTTTTATAGGATAACTCATTTCAGAATTCTCATATAACCTTAACTATATTATTTTATTTCCTATCGCTTGCCGTACTATTTAAATCATTTTATTCTTCATTGTTAAGTTTTTTTAATTTATTCTCCTATTCTTTGTGTAATTATTTTTGAAAGTTTAATCACAATTGGAAAATGAATGACTTGATAATATTTAAATCAATTTACACTGCATAAATAATTTTGATCTTGATTTATTGGATTACATATTCTAATATAACTATTAATAATAATTAAACATACAATATGTTAATGGTTAGAACCTTACCATGTTTATTACATTACTTAATATAATGTTTTGAAACTTACCATATTTATTAAGTTACTTAATATATTATGTGATTATTTTTGGAAATAATTTTTGGGGGGAAAATTTTTTTGGAGAGGGGTTTTTGTTTTATATATATATAGATTACGATTGACGCTTCATTTGATATAATTATTTTATGTTTTTCTGGTAAATTAAGAATATATTATGCTTTTTCTTAACTGTTTGATGAGAAATTAATAAAAACATTTGGTGCTAAATATCTAAATATATTTATTTTAAAGGTGATATTATATTTATGCTAAATTTAAGTTTTTTGGGTATATCAATATTATTGTTACTCTAAAATAATGAAAAAAATCACTTTTATAAAATTTATTATTTTATATTTTTTACTAATTTTAGATAACGAGGTTGCTTACCATTCGTTGACTATGATGCTTAAATTTGGCTCGTGTAATAAACGTGTTTAACTAAACGAACTTAATTTTATCGAGTCGTGATCCGAGTAGGTTACGAACAGTTTGGTTCATTTACAATCCCAAAAGTACTAAGAAATCATATTTTCAAATTGAAATTCCAAGAACCCTAAATCAGAGAAATAAGGTGCGCAGCAGAATTAATTAATATTGCACTTGTTCTGGAACTGACTTGAGTCAGTTTTCAGTTTAATGAAAAGTCAGTTTTAGCTTAGTAAGTTTTATGTTTCACTTCAAAGATACACTTCAATACTTAGCCAAGTATTGAAGGTTTCAAATATGCAAATAAACTAAGTGCAGAAACTAAATAAAGCTATAAATAAGACAAGATATTTATAGTGATTCGGAATCAAAATCCTACGTCCACTCTTCCGAACTTAATCGGGAATCCACTAAGTTTTAGTATTACAAACCTTCTCACGATCTATGGACAGCCCATCGGAGTCCTCCGTCCTTCGGTCTACTATCGTTAGTTGCCTAGAAACTCCTTGTAAGCTTACTCATTCTCCAAGTTGAAGTGAGGATGCACCCCGTAGCCTTCTTCCTAGATAGATGGATGTTTTCTTGTTCTTCCCAGAACTTTGTAATGTTGGCTAGGCCTGTTGGAATCAGATTTCAAGAATAGAAACCGACTGCTATGAATATTACTTTGAGTAGTAACATTCAACAAGTAAGAGCTTCAGCCTCGTGCACTTAGATAGATGTACGAATGTATAACTTGAGTTAAAAACTCAAGTCTCGTGTTCAGAACACGCAGAATATCATAGAACTTTGAGTAGACAAATTGACAAGGTGTCGGCTCAGTTTTGCATAGGATTTTTTTATGATGATTCTGCCGAGTTGTCAAACTATTTATAGGATGGCATGGACATCAATTTGAATTCTTCCCGTTAGACTGCGAGATCATCTCTTTAGAGATAGAGATTGGGTCGTCCAATCATAGCCATTCTCCCTGCTCTGCTCTGCCATCTACTTTTGCTTTTTGCAGTGTACTTTCTACCAGCTCTTATCAGACTAAGTTTCAGTCCGAGGAATCCAAGTTTGAGTTTTGTCTTACTGACTTTTTGTCTTTACTTTGAGATGTCTCAAGTCTGACTTCGACATCCTTGTGATTCATGTGCTCTTGGAATGTGGAAACCAAAAACTGACATTTCCAAAGTCAGTTTTAGTTTCAATCTTACTTCGGAAAACCTCAGTTTCTAGCCTTACTAAGTTTCAAGCATGAACACTTTTTCTTCAGAACTTCAAGTTTCTTTGGTTCTTCTCTACAAGTACAGAAATTTGGTTCTTGTTATATCGAGCTTTATCTTCTGATTTCTAACAATTTCTCCCTTAGAGACTTAGTCTATGTTCGCTCGATCTTTAGCTTAGTTTCTATTATATTACAACTCATCAATCCTATACAAGGATTACATTTAAAGACTCTAGAAACTTATAACTAAAGTATGTTTTGACATATCAAAACATCAAATTAGGAGGTAAACTGAACTCAATTTCTAACAATTTCCCCATTTTTGATATTATTAAACCTACTTAACTAAGTCAAAGAAGAAAAGGAAACATGGTGAACTGAGTTTACATCGACACTACTCAGTACACGAGTCATTTATCTGACCTATTCTATTTGATCTTCCCCCTGAATTGGAGAGATATTTCTCGATTAATCAAAATAGAGTGAAAAAAGTAAGTTTGCTGATCACACTGGAAGATGTGAGTTCAGCCAGGTTAAAATTACTCACAAAGAGAGAGATAATGAGTGATTGTCTTCAATTCAGTTTCCAGTTTTTCATTAGATGAAGAGGATTACCAGTACAATAAAAAACCAGAAACTGAATATCAAAACTAAGTTTAAAAAAAAAAAAACTAAGTACCCAGAGGTTCATGGAAGAGGTTTATTGGATGTAGATGTCTTAGATCCAGATAGATTTTCCACCAACTCTACGTGCGTTTGAAATTGATTCTTCCTCCTCTTCTCCTCAGCTTCTTCCTTTCTGATTCTCTTAGCTTCCTTAGCTTCTCTTCTCTTCCTTTACTCTTCTTCCTTTTGCTTCCTCTCCTCCTTTTCTTTTCGCCGCTCCTCTTCCCCTTTTTTGACAATATCAACCAGGGTAGAGACAATTGTTTCGATGGAGGAGAGAGACTCAGATGTTTCAACTTCCTTTCAATCGTTCTCATCTAGTATGGCCTTGATCTCTTCAAGCCGACTCTGAAAGTAAGCTTGCATTTCAGTCAGCACGCCATTCAATGAAGATTTAGAGGTAATTTGCAGTTGATTGTCAACTTTGGAGGTTAAAGGCATCCGAGTAGTGCTCACGGTGAGCGCAAAGGGCAACACTTTCAAAAGCCTTTTCCTCTCCTCCTCTTTCTTAGCTAACTCCTCTTCTTCTTTCGTCCTCAGTTCATCCTCTTGCCTCTTCTTCCCCTTCTCAGCTTCTCTAGCCTCAATTATATTCCTGATCTTCTTGGCCCTAATCAAATTTGTCGTTCTGGCCAGGTTATCACAACTAGAGCTTACAATGGTCTCAATAAGTTCAGTTGCTCGCTCTGCAGTAGTTTTCAAAGTAAGTTCAGCAGACAAATCGAGAGCCTGCTCTAGTTCATTCTTCTATTCTTCAGCAGTTGCAATCTCCTCCTTGGCTCTTTACACGTCAGCTTGAACACTCTGTTGCTGCTCGAAGAGTCTCCTCACCTTCTCCATCCTAGCAGCAATATATTTCTGATATGCCTCCGTAGTGGGAGCTGGAACTGACACTTCTTCCATCTCAGTATAGGTAAGAGGGACTTAAGTAATTGGAGGAGTAGAGGAGCATCGGGCAGAAAGACAAAGTCAGTCGGGGGGAGCCAATGCATATCAAAGTAGGCATTCTGCTCATCAAAAGTTTGAGCCCTATAAGCACGGATGGTCAGCAGCCTCATTCTGACTTCCCCCTCATTCATTTTCCTCAACTCAGCTTGGGCACTCCATTCTTTCACCAAAACTACCTCCGATTTCCAGTAGGTCAGTTCCAATTTGGCCTGCATTATAGGAAGATCTTCTGTATTGAGCTCATGCATGGCTAGATCGAACCTCCTCCACCTTCTGAATTCTCCTCGCAGCACCTCACAGGTTTCAGTCTTTTCGGCAATAAGGTCAAATAAAGTAGTTTAATTTCTTCAGTCATATGTCGCTCTATTCTCTCTGATATATCTGCAGCCCAGGGGATCAGTTTGGCATCCCCGACATCAGCAAGGCCAATCGGTGGGCACCAATTTCTTATACACTCAGAGGAGTTATCTAGATGTGGTAGCCCATTGAGAGTTACCTTGTATTCTCCGAACTGACTTGGCTTGTATGCCTTATCTTTTGCCCTCGAGTCCCAAGGATGATACCTCCATACTCCATGCATATCATTAGCATAGTCAAACTCTTCATGGATACTGGGATCCCTCAACTCAATTTCCTCATCAGACCGGATCAGGGAGTGATTAGAAGATATCTCAAACTCAACATCAACTCCCTGTCCACCTTGAGAAGACTCAACATAGACAGACTCAAGTTGAAGCTGAGTCGGGTCAGTCTCAACATGGGAAGAGGCTTCCCCTTGCTCAACCCCCTTCCCTTTCTTACTTTCTTCCACAAGTTTATCCGGGGTGGTCGCCCATAATCCCCCCTCATCCTTCTTCGGCTCAACAAGAGCAAGCGCAATAATCTCTTTAGAAATCTCAGAAACAATCTCTTCCGCTGTTTTATTGGGTCGGTCGCCCTTGACTCAGTTTACACCTTTCGTCGGTTATTTTGGGTTGGTCGCCCATTCAACAAGCTCCTTCTCCACCATTACTTCAACATTAGGTTGCTCGGTCTGTTTCTCTGGATGCTGATCCAGACCGTGAGCCTCCCTGTAAAGATGTGCAAACGCTTGGTCCTCTGGAGTAGTAGAGATGGGGGGAATGACTACCTCCTGAATGATATAATATTTTTTTATGGAATAATATTTAAATCAAAACGTCATAAGCTTTGTATTTGATATAATTTCTTTTAAATTTTATTATATATATATATATATATATGTGTGTGTGTGTATGATGTAAAAGCACAATAACTAAAGAGCACAAAAGATTGTATTGTATTTTTAAAAATAAAATTGTATTGGGATCACCTTTCTATTGGGAGGAACACTGGGATGGATTCCTGTAAAAATTATGAGGCCACATTTTAGAAAAAACTTAATATATTCTAAATTTATCAAAAAAAAAAAAAAACAGAAAATAATATAAAATGAAACTTAAAACATTCGTAATTTAACTCGCAACACTACTACAAAAACCATAAAAGAAAATTGAATAAACCACAACATATTATTATATTGTCATATTGTTGTGGTGAGTGCACACATTAAGGCATGCTCAAGAGCATTTCTGCGAAAGTAAATTCTCACGAAGATCTCAAACAATCAAGAGGCTTAAACGACAAAGTCCTCTTCCAAACATCATATCCCACCACGAAATTCACCTGCGCCAAGTTCCCATAAGTCATCCCCGGCCCCTCCGTATCCAACGCCGCGAAACACACCACCGTCTCACTAATCCTCAAGAATCCATTCTCGAATCCCCACTTCAAATCCGCCCCCTTCATATGAACAGTGATCTCAGGGAACTCCTTCCCGTCGTCTCGTCGCGTCGAGTAACACAAATCCAAGATCCCCTGCGGGTCATCCACCTTCTTCAACTTCACCCGTTTGCTGATGGCGGCCATCATCTTATTGTAGAAAGAGGTAGGAAAAAATGTCAGGGTTGTTCCTGAGTCTATGACTGTGTTCCCTTCAGCCATGGAGCGATTGGCTACATTGTCGTAGGGTATCCTTTCGTCTCCGACGCTGAACCCTTCCATTATTAGGTGGTAGAAGGTTTTGAACTCTTCTCTGACGATTAGTGGGGTCGACACCACGCCGGAGCCCGAGACCTTGGCGTTCTCGCCGAAGTGGAGTTTGCTCGAGTTCATGAAAGCTGCAAATGGGACGAGGCAGTAGGAGAATTTCCCTTGGGCCAGAGACCCTTCTTGTGTGATGAAGGAGGCTTCTCCGCCTCCGAGGCCGAAGATGCCGGATTCCCTACCGGGGAATTTGCCTACGTTCTTGAATCCACATCCAAAAAAAACGTTTGGAAGAGTGACTTGTTTTTTCTCGGCGGTGGTGAACATGAAGTCCTCGGTGGCGAGGATGCCGGTGGTGTAGGTTCCGTCGGCGTACCCCATCTCGAAGAGGCAGTCGTGCTGCGTCGGGCTGCAGTTAGTGAAGTCTTTCATGGCATTGCAAAAGGGGGTGTTGCAAGCAACCCTTTTGTACGAGGTGGAGTTTGTAGGGCTGAATATTGGTAGGGTTTGGTTGATGCATTTGACGCACGGGCTGCATTGCGTCCAGATGACGTCGCTGCCCGTGTCAGCGGCGGATAGGGTGGGGACTGGGGGAGTACCGATGGAATATTTGATAAGGTACTCCCCTCTCGCACTAATTAGGTCGGATTCAAGGACTGGTTTAACTTTGGACTTAAAACGTTGTGTTCGATAGATTGATCGTTTCAATGAATTTATGAGATGTTTTGAGGGCGACATCGTATGATCGTGGAACGGAGACTCGGGGGAGTTTCTGTGGATCAGATCTATGGTGAAGCCATTGTTGCTTGATTCTTTTACTAGGTCACATTTTGATATTGGAAAGAGGGATATTAGGGCTAAGTAAGAAATGAAAATTGATTTGTGGAACATGGTTGGAACAAATTGTGTATACTACTGCAAGCTATTCTTTAATTTATAGGAAATTAATATTTTTCAAATGCAAAATCTGATGCAGAAAATTAATGACTTTTAATAAAGACATTGTAATAATGGCTGGAGTTTTTATTTTTTTTTTCTATTTTATTTGAAATTATGACTTCCAGTCAAAAAAAGATCCAACTAATTGTCCGATATTGAAAAGAGGGATATTAGGGCTAAGAGATGAAAATTGAATTGTGGAACATGGTTTGAACAAATTGTGTATACTGCAAGAACTATTGGCTATTCTTTAATTTATGGGAAATTACTCCTTCCGCCCCAGCTTAATTGTCTCACCTTCCTTTTTCGACTGTCCCAACTCAATTGTCTCATTACTAAAAAATGTAATATTTTTATACTGAATAATAAAATATTAATTATACTCATACTACTTGGTTATTGTGTCGGGACATTTCAGCGGGACGGAGGAAATAATATTTTTCAAATGCAAAATTTGAAGCAGAGAATTAATGACATTTAATAATGGCTGGAGTTGTTATTTTATTTCCATTTTATTTGTAATTATGACTTCCAGTCAAAAAAGATTCAACTAACTGTCCTAAAATTTAAAATTTTGGAGATTATTATTTTTTCACAAAATTTGGCAAAAAAAAATTAACGCGTTGCATAATTAATGCTTGTATGGTGTTACAAAGTCAACGGGTCTTTGAAATATTGGGAAAAAGAATGCCAAATTTAATTATACTTAACAAATAGTTAGACATTTGGATAGAGCTTGTCAATTGTATAGAGCTGACAAGAGTTGAATTAATCTTTCTTAGAATGTACTAATATCTTGGGGAAGAAAAGGTTTTTTTATTCCAACTAATGAAATTTCTGGAAATTTTATCCCAAGTTTTATTTTTGTTTATCAATTTTATCCTACTTAATTAACACCGTTATATTTATGCTGACTCGCCCGTTTTTTTTTTCATATATATATATATATATATATATATATATATATATATATATGTGTGTGTGTGTGTGTCTTAAAGTCTTTCCAGATGTTAAATAAGAATAAATCTGGACCATTAAAAACCAAAATCGACGCATGTGATCAACTTAAATTCGTTCCAATTTTGGTGCATTATTTGTGTTACTATCTAGCATTCAAGGGCACAAATGAAAAATATATCTATTAAAAAATTTCATTTTGTGTTGTTCATAAAATATAATATGCATATAATCCATGTAAAAAAATACAATATTTTGGGCAAAGAAATGCAACATATAATCAGTGTAAAAAATGCACTCAATATGAATATAAAATGGTATATAATTTAGAATAAAAAATCATATGCATCATTTGATGTCAAAAATTGTAGATATTTAAGAATATTATTTTTATGCGTACTCATGCATTTTTTATCCTAAATGTAAATATAGTGAAGAACATATATCACTGAATATAAAATCAATTTTTCGTATTAATCTTCTAAATTCAACATATGCAATATGGATATCATAAGAATCGTCGTAAAAATACGTTTAATTTGATATATGATTCGTAAAAAATAGATTTGAATCTAGAAATATATAATTATTTAATTATATTGTATGGAGAGAGAAAATGAGGAGATAATGTTTAGATTAAGGAAATATAATGAGGACTACTCAAATTTTAAAACTAAATTATTAATATATCTTAATTAATTATTTATCTAATAGATCTTGAAGTATCATAACCATTAGATCAACAAAATAAAAGATCCAAAATCCTATTTAACATGGGGAAGGCTTTAACAAATGATCACTACTCTCTCTCTCTCTATATATATATATATATATATATATATATATATATAGAGAGAGAGAGAGAGAGAGAGAGAGAGTAGTGATCAGGTGAGAATGAGCCTTAGTATGAAAAATGAGAATAAATCTTGCCCGTCCATTTCATCAAATCAACGAACATGATTCAATCTCAGCAAATTAAAAAAGACGGCATTTTTGCCCCAATATCCTGCAGTAAAGACTAAAACTGTAAAAGTACTAAAAAACAAACAACAACTTGCATTTTAAGCCCGGTTTACTTCATTTTTACATAAATACAAATTTAAAAAATTAAAATTACATCACATTAACTGTCGTAAGTTCATTTTTGACCATCCTACGTGCATCTATAAGATTGTTATCATGCATTTTTGGTTACATTCTTATTGACTTTGACACAATTCTTGAATCACGATAGGTTAGCTTTTTACATTTTGCACATATTCTCTTTGGTTTATCCAACATTTTAACAACTTTTGCCTTTCTCGAAGCAATTCGACTTTCACTGCCTTTGGTTTTCACAATAACTGGAGGCAACACTTCAATACTTTCAGGAATAGATCGATCATAAAAATCTTCAAACATCTTTATCTTCAAAGCAGCAATACGAGCACAATCCTATAAAACTTAATATCATCATCAAGAGTTCTAAAAACTCTCCCCTTTAAAGGTTTCATCTCATCAAGACAATTTGGTATAGATGAACCTGTAATATAATAAAATGCATAAGTTTATCACTAATAATGCATAATATAAACCTAAAAATGAAAGTGTCACTACACAAAAATCTCACGAACCATGATAAAAAAATGCACATGTTATAGAACTATAATGAATAAAAAAGATAGAAAATGAATAATAGATAAAATCTTTTTAAATTATCCTCACACACGAATAGTCAATAAAAAAATTTTACAATTCCTAAACCAACACAAATCATCGCTAAAAATTACAGAACATCAAACAAACATGAACACAATCACGAATCAAAAATAAAAAGCAGAGAAAGAAAATTCTGAATATACCTTCGTCAAACAATAGAACTCCAAAATGAAAAATTGAATTCAATAACAAGCACAAGTAACAAAGACGATTGCGAAGACGAATGCAAAATCCAGAAACAAGGAAAAAAAATCTGATCGAAGGAAGAAATAAATATCAAATCGCACGAAGAAGAAAGATGAAATTAAATCGCGCAAAAAAAGGAATAAAATATGAAAAAATGTGAAGACAAATACTATTTCATATTAATAAAGCTAAAATTACAAAAATAACCTTAATTTTGCAACACTCCAGGATAATGGACTAAAACTGCACACGGAATTAAATAGATCTTGAGCGTTGAAATGACAAGATCAAAGGTTGAGATTTATTCTCATTTCTCATATGATCACCACTCTCTCTCTCTCTCTCTCTCT
>JAPKLW010000415.1:80279-122276 GCA_026898455.1 Plectranthus barbatus
GTACAAAACACTTAATCATATATGCTTTCAGTATATAATCCCAACAAACTATAATTAAGCGTGGCAGTTAGGGCAATCATGGATCGATCATGGGAATATGAACCGTCATCAGTTATGCATGTCACATCACGTCTCTCACTCTTAATTCTTGCACGGTCTTTTTCTTTGGAGCTTTGGGAAATTAATCTGGTGCATCTGCAATTTTGGTTGAGGATAATTTTTTTCGACGTGAGGTTAGTTGTGTTTGTCTACTGCACCCCCTTTAATTATTTATTTTTGGGTATTCTCGTAGTCGTCGATTTCGCTTTGTTAGGGTTCCTAGGGGTTCTTGATTACTTTTCCTTTTGAATGTCTTTTGCCTCTGACTTCCAAAAGAAGGGGAGCAGCTCTCCCTCTCTCTTTTCTAACTCTTTGCCGTCGAAATCGTCGGCTTCAGAGGACATAGGGTCCCTTTCTTTGGGCCGTGGTTTGCCGGAAGTTAAGCCGAGTGAGAAGGTCATCCCGGTCCTCAAAGGTCAGGTCGTAGAAGTCTCGTCCTCTTATGGGGGTGAGCCTCCGGTGCAATCCGCTCTCACGATGAAGGGGAGACTGACGGCATCCAAGAAAGGCCGGGTGTTGGAGGCGAAGTCCACCGTGACGGAGTCGCAGCTTTATGAGGTGATGGAGCAGGTCTCTAGGGAGGTCGTCCTGTGCCGGGTCCCCTTGCCTGTAGACAGGTGTTATAAGCCTCCTCTAGGTTACATAGCTTTTTACCTTCCCATCCTCGACAAGGGGGTGGACTTTCCCTTGCATCCTTTTTTTCTGTGATGTCCTCAATTCCTACGGTTTATCTCCTTTCAACTAGTCCCCTGTTACCTGGTATCATATGGTGGGTACTTTGTTCATCTTTATGGATAATGGTTTGGGTCTTCCCACCGTTCGGGAGTGGAACTATATGTATAGGTTGAACCCTCTCCGCCTCGGGTATTATTATACGACGAAGTGGACGGGGGACCTTCCACCGCTGGTTCTGGAGGCTCCAGACAACTCATTAAGGTGGTGGAACAGATGGTTTTTTTTGGGGATGGATCCTGAGGACCCAGAGTTTACTAACAAAGCTGAAGATGTTTTAAGTTAGTGTTCCTCCATGGGTGGTTTTTTATTTGTTGGTGTCCCTTCTTATGACGCATATTCCTTGTTGCATTTGCAAGTCTACGTCGGATTGAGTTGACTAGGGTGGAGCTTTGGAGGGTGGATAAGGCGCACGCTATTGAGGTAAGGTTGTGGAAGGAGGTCCGAGCAGGTAGGAGTGTGTCGGTTTGCTGCATTCAGCATCCTGATGGTAGAGTGGTCGATCTTCCAGCAAAAATGAGAGGGAACAAGACTACGAGGGTTTCTTTAGCGGAAGCGTTAAGGGTGAAGGAGCAAGCCCGAGAGGAAGTGGGGCGGTCGGATAGGAAGTGCCCATCCTCCGATCGTAGGGAAGGGTCCCCGCCGCGTAAGCAGTCCTTAACGGACCACGAGGAGCGCCTATCATTTGCGCGCAGCCGGGACAGTCTGAGAAGGGAGGAGGAGAGGAGGGAAGAGCGGAATATTGCGATGGTAGAGGATGAAAGGGACGTGCGCCGGAAGAGGAGGCTTCGCGAAAAGGAGGCCCTTCATGAGGGATCCTCTGAGCGTGAGGCCGACACACCACGCACCCAACTTCCTCCTCTGCCCCCTCCTCTTGCTGGTCGTGCCGGTGAAATTGAGCTGTTCGTGGCGAGGGTTCGCAGGCTGCTGACAGGTTCAACTCCTGCTTCTGAGGCTTCCTTGTTTGTCACGGTGTTTTAGCGGCTTTTGTCTTATACTTCTGTGGTGCTCTTGCAGGGTGTTATGGGGCTCCTTGCTCTGCACCGAGAGATGATGGTGCGCGTGGAGGAGCTTTCGAAGGATCTGGGGAACACGAAGGAGGCTAGCCCCTGGGTCACGGAGTTGGTGAGCAAGGTTCAGTCCTTGGAGGAATTGAGGAATGCCCAGGAGGCGCTCCGTCTCTGCAAGACAGAGTTGAAGCATGCCCGGAGCAGATCCTCGGATTTGAAGAAGTAGTTTGCCAAGGCTGTCTCGGAGGTGGACTCTCTCAAGGGTGAGGTGTGTACGTTGACCGCTCAGCTATGCTTCACGCGGGAGGAACTTCAAGTGCACGACATCAATCTCCGGCAGGAGCTAACTGACTTGGACGAGGAGATTGCGCGCCTTAAGAAGGGTGAGGGGTTGGATTACTCGGCCATCGTTTCCTCAGAGCATTTCAATGACACATATGAGGTGAGTGGTCCTCTATGCATGCCTATTTATAGGCATGTACGACAGAGGGGGAAACTATCTTTTATGGTTGCTGCAATCAACACCGAGCCGTTACAAGCGGGAGACACAGTAGTAACTGACGTGCCAATCATAGAGGTGCGCAGGTGTGCAATTGACCACGTGCTAAACGTGGAAATCGTTCGACAAGCATTGAACCACGTGCGCTGACTCATCAGCCACATCACATGCTCCGTGTGAACCATGTCGACTGGACTGGCCACGTCGACAGTTCACATGTCGAGCTCGCAGGCTGACTTCAAGTGTCCAAAAAGATAAGGCACACGCGAACCAAGCCAAGCCCAAGGCCCAAGGGTCCAATGACCAATTGCCAAGAACCGAGAACCGGGATCGGGGTCAGGGCTCGGGTCACGGGACACGGGCGTGGGCGCTAGGCGCTCAGCCAGCGGCCTCATTGAGGCCTTAGGCCGAGGCAGGGCGGGGCGAGCGACGGCGCGCGAGGACGCCACCGGGTGCCACATACTCCACTTATGTAATAAACCCACCAACCTTGTCATTTCGTGGACTCATTTCTCACTCACCGGAATTCAGTTTTGAGAAAATAAATATACCACGATCATCTGCTCGTCGCATAGATTAAGTTGGTAATATTTAATTTTGAAAAAATTAAATATTTCACATCGGAAATTTACACTAAAGTCCCCAAAATGAAGTATTTTTTCAATGAATGATTTTGATGTTAAAATGAAGTATAGTGAGTGCATGTCATACTTAAAGTTAGTTTGTGCTAAATAGAAATGAATTTACACCATTCATCTAAAAATATCAATGGTTGAGATTAAAACTTTTTTCCAGATTTTATGCTTAATTATAAAGCAATTAAGCACGAAAAAAATTATGCTTAAATTTTCAATATTTGATGCTTTAATCTTAACCATTGATGCTATCAATCAATGACTTAGATGCTTAACTATTTAATACAAACTTTAATTTTAGCATTTGATCACAACTCTATATATATATTTATAAATATATATATATATATATATATATATATATAATGACAAACGATTTTTTTTTTAAAATATGTGTATATTTTTAAAATTTTGGAATGAAAAAAGGTGTATTTCTCTTCTTAATATAAAAATTCCTAAATTTAAAAAACCCCAAATTACTTCCTCTGAATCACGCCTCCCCTCCGACGAACTCATTTTGGTTGCGGCATTTATAGCGGTGGAGGTGTTAATGGACTCGACGGCGGTGTGACTCGCGATCTCCAAGTGAGCCCGAAAATCTTTATTTTCCTCTTTCAATTTTTGTGTCAATCTAGTGCACTTTGTATTAAAATTTGTAAATTTTTTTTCACCATTTTTTATGGATGTTGTTGAATCAAAGCTCTCCATATAGGAAGATAAACTCAGTTGTATTATTTTTTTCCCACATCTAGCTTTGGTTTGCAAGAGCTTCACCGTCTTAAACACTGCCCTCCGTAAACCCCGTCGTCGCCTTCAACACTTCTGCATGAATGAAGTCATTGGTTCTTCGTCAAGGATTTGAGGAAAAGGGGGAAACGGGAGGGAAATAATTAGAGATTTGGTGTTTTATTTTAATTTCCCCATTCAAAGTTTAAAAAATATTAATCCACGTGGACATGACATTAACGTCCACGTGGAAAAGAATGGGCGAGTCTGCATAAATATAACATTGTTAGATAAGTAGGATGAAATTCCTAAACAGAAATAAAACTTGGGATAAAACTTCCAAACAATTAAAAGTTGGGATAAAATTTCGAGATACTTAATTAGTTGGGATAAAAAAACCTTGCTTTCCCTAATATCTTGTATAACTTTAAGATTTTTAGTAGCCTAGACTGCATTGAAGAATTAAAAGAACTTAAGACTGAAGATCAAGTTTGAAAGGATCCTTAACTGCAGAAGTCTGTTATCAAGAAAAGAAGATCCACACCTATTGATCAAGAGGTGATCAACTGTAAGAAGACACTACTTGATATAGGAAGAACTGACATATGATGAATAAAATGTAGTGACGGCTAACTGAATTGTACAAAAGGAACGGTGTCTTTGTGATCTCCTTCTCAGATGTATCTCATAGCTGGTCTACGATTCCTTTGCATGTATTCAGAGTAAAAAAAAACTTGATTTACATCCTTTATGATTGAGGACAATTTGATCCTTCACACCATTGTAGGATCTGGATCGTTCTTTCATAGTCGAAGCATATAGAGGAACTAGGTGGCCATTACAAAATACTTTCAAAGGCAAAAGTTCAAGAGTTATGATTAACTAACGCATAAATACAATTATATAGTGTTGACTAATTTCATATCAAGAAAAGAGTAGTTTTAGTATATCATAAGTTGACTAGGCAAGACAAAAACAATAAGTTAACTTCTCCAAATACAAAAGTAGGTCCCAACGGTTACCTCGTCAGCTTGATATGGTCATGTACTTGAAAACTTTTTTAAGAAATATTTGGGTTGAATGCAAATGACACTCAACGGATCTGTTTTTGCTTTCAACGATAATGTTCGGTCGTAAATGTTTTTGCATACTAAAAACTTTAAATAACTGTATGGCATCTCAATAGAATCACATCATAACATATATTTGTGCTTGAAAGCATCCTATTTACACCGAAGTGCCATACTCGGGTACCTTTGGATTTCAAAAGTAATCCATAACGTATTGGAAAATATTTGAGAGTATGCTCGACATGGGCATGAATTTGTATAAATAAACATGGTTTTAAAATTAAATCCACGTGTTAGTTTAGAAAATCTCACACCTCTTAGCTTAAATCTAAAGTTTTAGTTTATATAATTCACTCGAAGCCTTTTTGTCTTGGTTTAGAAACCTACACAGATAAAACTAGGGGACGTCTGCTTTAACTGTCAGAAATTATTATGGGTGTGAATTTGAAAGTAGAGGGAATGTGCATAAGTTTAGTAATTCCAATCTAATTATTTGGTTAATAAATTGGGTTTGGGAATCATTCTCAATCTTGACATTTGATATATTGAAAAGTAGATACCTTGAAAAATATATATAATAAAGTAATCATTCATTTATTCATTTAATATGAAAATATGGAAAACATCAAATAATTGTAAATAATCTTAAATAAAAAAAATATGTAACACCCTGAATTTTCTACGCTATTTTTACGCTAAATAATTATTTCTATGCGCGTGCGACGACAAATAAAGTTCCGAACAAAATCTATCGATTGACTATAGCTAGGTTTGGCCCCTAATTAGATATATGGGCTAGATGAATTACTTTGAGTCCTAGAATTAATCTATGAAGAGTGTTGGGCTAGTGGACTCACTTATTTATATCTATACACTTTGGGCTCAATTGGAATAATATTAATTAGGCACATTCTACTCTAGCAATATTAATTAAATCCCATGAAAATTTATTTAAGGCGGCCCAGTTGTGTAATTAATTGATAACAAATATTATTTGGAATTAATTCCAAGACGAAATTTGAAATTAAAATCTCAAAATTATTGTATGTAATTTTCGGCCCTCTTGCCTTAAATTAATTATAGGCACATGATTAGTATGTATAATACATATGTGATTATATTCGAGATTTATGTTATATGATGTGCAAATTTATCCAATTATTAAATTAATTATAGGAATTAGCTTAAATTGAGAGGAAAGAGGAATGACCAAAATGGGTCTTCTAGAAGAAAAGCTATGTTTATCCACTCAAATTATTGGAGGATAAAAGGGGAAATAAAGAATTAGACATAATTATAAAAATATGAAAATACTTTTGACTTTTGAGCACTCAACCTCACCTATCTCTCTCTTGATCGCTGCCCTCTCTCTCTCTCTACCATTTCATCTTCCTCAACCATTCTCCACCATTGTAGAACCTCCATTAAAGGTCCATTGTGGCAGCCACCTTCAAACAACCATATCCCACCTCAAATCAGTACCAGTTCACCCTCACACCTTCCTCTATCTATTAAACCCAAAAGCCCTATCATATTCCTACATTGAAGATTCGACCTAGGCTGCAAATCAAAGATCCTGGATGCTATGAAGGAGATCTAGAAGGCTACAAGTGATTGGAAGCAAGAAGCAAGCAAAAAGGAAGCTAGGAGCCCATTTTTGAAAATCACGAGAAGAGAGCTCTAATCTGAAAATTAAAACCTTCAAGAAACTCTTATCTACCCACTTTAGGACCTCTTCTACATATTTAAGAGCTTGCATGTATGATCAAGAAACCCTAGGTCGACTTAGAAGCCATATGATGAACTAGGGTTGATGTTATGCATGATTGATGTCCAATATTGATTGTGTTGTTGCTTGTTATTGATATGATCTTTGAAAGCATGCTATAGACAAAGATATGTGCCATAAGAATAAGATATATGATGATTGATGTCTTAAAATTATACTATGTGTTGATGGAAGAAGATTGGCAAATTTGTGAAAATATGATATTATAAGCATATTGTTGGTGAACTGTGACATGTACTGAGAAGTTTGGTTGTGGCAGGCGGGTCAAATGAAACCCGATTGGTCTGAAATTTAAATATGTTATGTTCTACCTGAATGTGTAAGGAAGATTTTAGCTTTGGTTTCATGTCAAAATGTTATGTGATTCGAAGGTTATGCACTCTGCAGAAATACAAAAGTCTGGTTTCTTCGCGAACGAAGTTCAGAATCGTGTCATTCTGTGTTGCATTTTAAAAATGGTTTTTGAAACTGCACTTAGACATTTCAGGAAATTCTACAAATTTATTTAAAGGTCTTAGGCACGTAATGGAGTCTACATATAAATTTGAAGTCATTATCATGTGTATTTTAGCCACGATATATTTTTAAAATTGCACCACTATATTTTCAACAGCATAGGATAGATCCGGCCTTGTATGAAGAAGATATCAAAGACAGCCTATAACTCTTCGGTACTTGGTATCATCAACCGGCAGTCCTTCAGGATCTTTGTAGTGCTGAGCCCTCGGCTCCATAGGGGTTCAGGTTGAATTGCAATCAAGCATACCGAACTGACTTAGCACCTTCCTGGCATAAGATGTATGCTTGATTGAGATACCTCCTACGAACTAGTCCACCTCGATCTTGAGATAGTACAAAAGTGATCCGAGATCAATCATTTCAAACTCCCCCATCATCTGCTTTTTGAAAATTCGAACTCCATCTGAATCCTCACCTGTTACAATCAAGTCATCAACATAAACACCAACAATTAATCTGTTGTTAGTGCCACCCCTTGTGTACACCGCTTGTTCCTGCGAACACCTCTTGAAACCCATCTGTTTCAAGCTTCTGTCGAGCTTCAAATTCCAAGCTCAAGGGGCTTGCCTTGGTCCATAGAGAGCTTAGTTTCAGCACGAGGTGCTCCTCTCCAGTGACTTTGAATCCTTTCGGTTGAGTGACGTACACCTATTCTTCAAGATCTCCATTTAGAAATGCTGATTTTACATCGAGATGGTGCACTCGCCATCCTTGATTGGCTGCAACGACAAGTATGACTCGAACTATATCCATTCGTGCAACTGGTGCGAAAACTTCCTCAAAATCTATCCCTTGTCGCTGCACATAGCCTTTTGCTACCAAACGTGCTTTGTGCTAGATCACTTCACCGTTCGAGTTCTTCTTGAGTTTGAAGACCCACTTGAGTCTAATTGTCTTGTGTCTGACCGAAAATGGTACGAGAGACCATGTTTCATTCTTCTCGATGGATTCAATTTATTTCGCCATTGCTTCCTCCCATTGTGGTTCTCCAGCCGCTTCATTGTAGCAAGACGGCTCCTCCGTCTCTGCTAACATCACCTCCTCGAACTCAAGTTCAACCCGAGGTGCATCTGCTAAGATGTCAGCCATGTCCCTATATCGAACAGGACATTCACCACTCCCAATGTGTCCACCTGACCATGGAGTGGGTAGACCACCATCTTGATCTACTCTTTCCGGGACTGGTTCGAACTGCAAAGTATTCGAATCAACCTGTTCAGATACTTCTGTAACTTCCTGCTCCCTCATCGAACCATCTTCAACCTGGGTCGATCGAGTCCCTATATGAGCAAATTCGTCAAAGACTTCAACTGAGCCATGCTTATCTTCACTAGCCCAAATCCAGGCTTCACCTTCTTCAAACACAATATCGCGGCTCACATGTATTCTGCCAAGATGTGGTTCGAGCAACCTGTGTGCCTTGCTCCCTTCTTCGACTCCTAAGTACACAAATGACTGACATCGATCGTCGAGCTTCTTTAAGTTAGGATTGGTTACTTTGGCATGTGCAATACACCCAAACACACGTAAATGTGATAGGTGTGGTTTCCTTCCTGTCCATATTTCGAACAGGGTCTTGTCTCGAACGACTTTAGTTGGGAGTCTGTTGAGTAGGTAGACTGCGTGTCGAACCGCCTCCCCCCAATACCTGCTCAGAACACTCATACTCTTAAGTAATGATCGAGCCATCGCCATTACTGTTCTGTTCCACCTTTCCACCACACCTTTTTGTTGAGGAGAGTATGGTGCGGTGAAGTGTCGTTCGATCCTTGCCTGCTCGCACATCTCTACGAACTCCTTTAACAATAACTCTCCACCTCTATCCGATCGAAGGACTTTGATTCGAAGCCTGGTCTCATTCTCAACCAACTGTTTTATCTTTCTCAACAATGTACGTGCCTCATCCTTGGTCTTCATCAAGTGTAGCCACATCCACCTGGAGTGATCATCAACAATCAACATAAAGTATCGATTGCCTCTAAGTTTGGTTGGGTTGATCGGACCACACAAGTCAATGTGCAATAGTTCGAGCAGTCTCTTTGCTCAAAACTTAGCTTCTCCGGCGAAAGGTTGTCTCGTCTGCTTCGCTACTACACAAGTTCGGCAAAGTTGTTCCGGGTGCTATATTGATGGGATTCCTACGGCCATTCCCTTGTTAGCAAGTGTCTTCGAGGCCTGGAAATTGACATGCCCGAGTCGAGCGTGCCATAGCCATGTTGGATCTTCAAGATTAGCTAGGAGGCTAACCGGGTTTTCCAACTGGAGCTCGATTCGGTATAACCGATTCTGAGATCGCCTCACCTTCATGATAAGACACGAAGGACTCTTAGCGTACACTTCGAGCTCCCTGTCGTCCATCACAATCCAGTGACCTGTCTTGGTCAGTTGTCCGAGACTCACCATGTTGCTCTTTAGTCGAGGAATGTAATATACTTCCTCGAGCACCCATTGATCGCAATTTTGCACTGGAAAATGATGGAGCCTTTTCCTTGGATCTCCACCGTTGAGTCATCACCGAACAGAACTTTACCGGTAACTGTCTCTGCAAGTTCGAAGAACTTGTCTTTGTCCATAGTCATATGGTTACTTGCACCATTATCCAAGAACCAAACATCTTTTGATTCATCGAAAAGCTTGGTTTCTTGCTCATTGAGCATGATAACCTCATCTGAGGGAATCTCCTCTGAGATCGCCATTAGCAAAGCTGCTTGAACGTTGTTGCCATGGGCGAGATGAGCTTCTTCAGTCTTCTTTGGTGCTCGGCATTGAGACGAGTAGTGACACATTTTGTTGTAGTTATAACAACAAATATGACTCTTGTCTTGAGGAGCTCCTCGACCTCCTCTTTCTCGACCTGTGCCGCGAGCACCGCGTCCTCGGTTCCCATTCTCTCTGAGGTTTTCTTTGACTGAGTAGAGTCTTTTCCGTCTTTCTTGAACCGAGCCTCCAATTCCGCCTGAGTTAGGAAAACCTGATCCTCTCTTCTTTCCGTGCTCGTATTCTTCTTACGCGTTCGTTCCTTAAAGGCTATAAGTCTACCGACAGCCTCCTCGAACGTGAGTGTATCAAGATCATAAAATTGTTCAATCCTGGCTACTACAGTGATAAACCGTTCTGGGACTGTGTCGAACAACGTTTTCACCAACGTAGAGTCACTTAGAGTTCCTCCAAGACTCGAGTAAGTCACAGACATGGTAGTGAGTCGTCCGGCATAGTGATCGAGGGACTTACTATCATTCATGTGCATCACGTCGAACTCGCTTTTGAGTGTTTGCAACCTTGCATTCTTCACTCTATCTGCTCTGACAAACCTCATCTTTAAGCAGTTTCATACTTCTTTTGTTGTTGTATTCTTGGCTACTTGCATTAGGAGGTCCTCCGGAAGTGCTTGGATGAGGTGCAACCTCACCTTCTTGTCAAGCCGGGCGTCTACTTCTGCGCCTTCTGCTAGTTCGACTGCCTCCCATACTCCTTGATCCTCCATCATTGCCTGCACACGAATCACCCAACTAGTGTAATTTGTGTAAGTCATTTGCAGGTACTGGAACGAACTACTCCCTTTTTGTTGCCCGTGTGTTTCTGCAGTAACAATTTAATTATTGTCCCACCGTATAATTTTTTGCATAAAGTGATGCTCTGGTACCACTTGTTGGCCCCAGGATATAAAGGATGATAAAATCACAAAGTGGTACGAGGAAGATAAGCAGTTCGAAAATAGCGGTTCGAAATAAAGGAAGTGGTTCGACCGAACGAGCTACAAGACTTGGGGAGATTTTCTGAGTTTATTACTTGTTATGAAACTATTACATAAACTATCTACTCTCTCTATCTGAAAAGAAAACTCTTTTCTCACTCTACTTCTCACTCACTCTTCTTGATTCACTATTTCAAATGAAATCTATCACGCTATTTGTAAGAACAAATCTAAAGCATTTAAAACATCACAATTAATGCCCATCAATTTCCACCTGAAACCGTCGGCTATTAATTTCGTTTGACTTGCAACTGCCGAGTCTCCTGAAATGGCTAAGTATGTGTAACAAGCTCTCTCCTTGCATCTATTAAAGGGTAGCTGCTCGGGTTAGTTAGGGCGCTCAGTATGTGTAACAAGCTCTCTCCTTGCATCTATTAAAGGAGACCCCGTTTCCATTTTTACTCACCTTTCATATTATTTTATTGCATTTCATATCTTGATCATCCAAATATCATTATTTTACTGCATTTCATATCTCACAAATTCGAACCTCTACAAATAATTTTTTAAAAAAACCTTTATAAATAGTGAAGATTAAAATCTTTTGAAAGCTTTCAGAATTTCTTTTGATTAAGCATTGAGAAGGACTTGAGGACCATAAAATAGGGTAAATAATGTTTTGAGTTTAATTGTTTAAGAAAAAAAAAAAGTGAAAAAGCTATTTTGATTTTTATTTAAATTAATATAATAAAATGATATGAGATTTTATGTTGAATAAGTATAATTGGATTTTGACTTGCGAAAAGATATTTAAAATTTAGACGCTAAATTATCATATTCAATATTTGGTGATCCATTTAGAAATTCATTAAAAATTGGAACCAATTTAGATATTTTGAGATAAATCAAAATAAAAATATAATATTATATTTCACTTTTACTCTTCTAGTTATTTTAAAATTTTAATTGAAAAAGTCGATTCAAATGTATAAATTCTAAAATAAGCCTCCGCCAAAAAAAAATTCCAAAGGATTCAGATATCATATTCTATCAAAAATAACTTAATTTTAGAGGGTTGGCATTTTCATTCTTTGTAGTTTCAAGACCACTTAGTAATGCGGAATCGTGAGACTGGAGGAGAGAATTGTAAAATTAAGGAATAACCAAGTAAATTTTACTACTATATGCACACGGTGGTGTCGTACTGTTATACCCCGCCGCATAAGTTGAAGAGGAAAGGAAGAAGGACTATTCGTACCCCTGTTGGTAAGGGATGGTTGGTATTGCTCATCCTCTCTCTCACGCGAATGACTGGGGAGGAGGGAGACGGATGAGATTAGGGGGGTGGGTTGGCTGTGGTGGGATATTACTACGTAAGGGGGCGCTCGCAAGTAATTTTGTTTGTTGATTGAATTCATTTAATTAATATTTAAATGAGATGTAGAAGAATAAAATTGTAATATTAGATTTTATTTTCTTTTAAGAAGTTTTAGGAAAAAAAAAATAACTGCGTTTAGAATCACTCATAAATTTATTTTCCTCTTCATGCATTCCTAGTACAGTCAGTAGGCTTAAACGACACAGTCCTCTTCACCAAATCATACCCTATCAAGAAATTCATCTGCGCCATATTCCCATAGATCGAAAAAAGATCTGACGGAATGAAAGCAAAGCACTGAGTTCTCTTGCTCGTCTCAATAAAAAGGTTGTATGGTTTTAGCTTCACATCCGCCCCTCTGAAATGCACAGTGATATCTGGTACCATCCCTTGAACAACTTCCTTTGCATAGTAGCACAACTTCAGCTGCCCCTTCGGGCCCTTGATCCGCCTCAACCTCACCTTCTGTATCACCGCCGCCTCCACTTGCTCGTAAAGCTTCCTCGGGAGCAACGTCAGCGTCGTCCCTGAGTCTATGATTATGTTTCCTTCTCCACCGGCGTTGCCGGAATAGTACGATGATGAGTTTAATTCAAGTTTTTTAGTTCCGACGCTGATACCTAAGAGTGTCAGATAGTACAAGGTCGTCGAGGATTTGACGACGATTGGGGTCGTCACAACCCCGGCGCCGGACACTTCGGCTTTATCGCCGAAGTGCATTTTACTTGGCTTGGTTGCGTTCGCTGAACGTGGGATGAAGCAGTAAGAGAATCTGCCGCGGATTGATGGCCCCAACTGCCGGAGCAGTGACCCTTTCCCGCCGCCTAGGCCGACGATCCCCGCCGTGTTGCGGCCGAACGTGCCATTATTGTTGCGGCCACACCCAATGATGAATTTAGGGATCGTTACATTGTTTCCTAACGTGACTTTTTCCGTGGCAACCTCACCAACGCTGCGGGATCCATCGCCGTACAATAACGAGTAGCTGCACGTGCCATTGGCACGATTGCACGAGCTGCTCGCGGCGTAAGATTCGCATGCGATGGGAAGACAAGGAACCGGCTTGTATGAAGAGGAAAGTTTTGGCTGAAAACGTGGTGTTTTTGTTTTGAAGCAAGGATTGCACGGCGTGCATTGTATCCATGTCAGGTCACTTCCGGTGTCGACGTAGGCTAGGGTTTCGACTTTGGGGGTGCCGAGGCTGAACCTCATGAGGTATTCAACTGTGTCGGGAATAATGTCAGCTGAGACTGATGGTAGGGAGTGATCTAGGGTTAGGGTTTTGGCACGGTTGAATGACCGTCGTAGCGAGGCTTCGATGCCTTGGAAGGGTGAGTGGAGGGAGGGAGATTGGAGGGAGTCTCGGTGAATGAGATTGATGGTGAAACCGGCTGCTTCGGTTGCATGGAAGTTGGAAATTGAGATGGTGAAGAAGATTAGGGTAATTGCACAAAGTGGGGGGATTTTTATTGTTGTTCTACCCATGGTTGTTCTTGTTTATGATTTTTTGTTCTTGCAAACTATGGAAATGGGAAGATATTTATATAATAGGGGGTTTGGTGGTGTAGGGTTCTTTTCATAATGTGGGAGGTTTTGTTTTTGGATTTAGGGCTTGTTTGCATCAATGATAATTATTTACATGGTTTTATCTTTTATATACTATCATTGTGAATTTCCGGCAAATAAGAGAGGGTTGTGTGTAGCTTCCATTGCTTGATATAACTAAAGAGATAATACATTAATTCATCTCATAATTATTCAATTTTCCCTTTTTCATGATGCTAGTCGAAATGGTCCCTTTTTATAAACACATTCAATAAATACCTCAAACTACAATTTATGATATGGAAATTTGTTTTAATAAAATCGATCCAATCACTATATTGTGATGATGTTGAGATTGTTACCTAAAATGAGCATTTATTTATTTTAATTGAGATTTGTAATATAAATAAAAATTTTAATTCATAATTCAAATTAAGTCAGAACCTAAATAATTCAAGAAATAATTTATTTTAAGAATTAATTGAAGAAAAATGGACCCAATCGGGAGCCTGGTCGTAACCCGGGTCAAGATCTAACATTCAATTTTCTGAGTTGGAATTCACATCGGGAGCTAGGTCTCGACCTAGTTTAGTGATATTTTTAATTAACTTTGTAAGATTAATGGGCCAATCGAGAGCCAGGTGGCAACCTAGGTCTGGAACGTGGTATGAACCCTCTAGCTGAACCTATAAAATTAATATAAGCTATAATAAATTAAATTTAAAAAATATTAAATATAAATTAATAATCTTAACAATGGAATTAGGACCAAAACACAAAACAGAAATCTCATGTGCTTAAATTGAGTACCCCAATTTAAGAAAAAATTAAAAAGATATATATTAAGATATGTAATAATCCGTACGTATTAATGTATTTTTTCTAATTTGCATGCATGTTCTCATTCATATAAATCACAGAAAAAATGAAAATTAGAGATATTATTTCTTATTACATGTCACAAAATATGACTCGAATAAAATAAAATATTTCTTCAATATTGGCGCAAGTGAATTTCTTGGTGGGATATGATATTTGGAAGAGGAGTTTGTCGTTTAAGCCGCTTGATTGTTTGAGATCTTCGCGACAATTTGTTTGTGGTTTATTTACTTTTGGATTTTATGTTTACAGAAATGAAAAAGATGATACATCTTCTGCTTTATTCGATATTCTTTTATGGTTTTTCTAATAATTATATTGCAAGAAAATTTACGAAAGTTTTATGGTTCATTTTACATTATTTTATGTTTTTTCTAGTACTTTTAAGGGAGAAATTAAGAATATTATTATGTTTTTCAATACTATTTGATGAGAAGTTAAAATATTTGATGCTTCATTTAGTATTACTTTAGGGATTGTTCAATAAGATATACCGGATTTTACTACCATACTGCATACCGTGTTGAGTTTCACAGTATGATAAGAATTCATATTGTTACCGTACCAAGATTTTTCATTCAAAGTTCGGTATGCAAAGTTTTTGGTATGGCATAATTTATACACCATTTTCGATTTACCGTACGATTCTTTCGGTACAGGTATACTGTTACCATACCTAAAAATCTTTAATATACTTCAATTTAATTTTTTTAAAGTCACATAATATTACTTTGAAGTGGAGAGGGAAGATGAGATTTTATTTTTAATTTATTATTTTAAAATAAAAAATACAGTAAAAATAATAAAAAGAATAATATTATATTTTCAGTACATTAATCATGTGTTGGTATACCATAAATTTACAATGGTCATACGGTTAATATATATATACCAAAAAATTTCGGTATGGTATGATACCTTACCAAGCAAGGTAATTCTAAATGCAGCTACAGTTTTACTAAACATAGCCCTTTTAGATAATTTAAATTGGAATTATAATTGTTGGAAATTCGGGGTTTACTTGTGTAAATCTCGTTACAAATGTTTATTTTCTCGAATCCGAATTTCGGTGAGTGAGAAATTAAATCAATAGTTGGAACATTATGTTGTATGGAATGGTTTAACATATATATGATGTCCTTAACTTTTTGGACGACTAACACGAGAGTGTTGGACCTGTTGAACACAAGGGTGTTGGACTTGTTGTTGGATCTTGTCGAACACCAGCATGTTGGACATGGACTTGACTTTGTTTAGTTAAGTTCCTATGACGTGGTTGATGAGTCAGCATATATGTTTTGAATTCTGGACCGTTTTGGTCACATATTTTGAATTCTGGACCGTTACGGTCAACACCATAATGTCAATCATTAACTTCAGCATGTAACTGTCCAGACTTAATATCTGAGGTTAGACTGCTCAGACTTGATGTCTGAGAGTGTAACTGTTGAGGTTGTAACGTCTTAGACTTGATGTTTGAGAGTGTAATGGTGTCAGACTCGATGTTTGACTCTGTAACTGTTGCCAGATTTCATGTCTGAGTCTGTAACTGTTGTCAGATCTCGTGTTTGAGTCTGTAACGGTTGTCATGCCATAAATGGCAGACATGCTCCCTCATGTGTTGAAGCCTATAAATAGGCATCTCTAGGTGCATACATGGACGGCATATTCTTTAGCTCTCAGTTGCATACACTCTGCCAAAAAATCTCTCTGAAAATTGTCCAACATCACCGGTCAATTCAGTCCAAATTTCGTTCAGTTCGCCGTAGCTCGTTTGACTGCGGTGCTGCTTCAACCGAGACGAAGCCGTTTTACCTTTGGGGACAACACGCCTAAATCCGAGCACTACGGTGACGTAATTGTCTTGCGGGAAGAGGACTCCTCGACTCGGCTTTAACACTGTTTTGTTTGTTATTCCTTCATACTTTGAACATTATTTTGGTTGTCATTTCTTCGTACTTTAACACCGTCGTGTTTGTCTTTCTCTGTACAACACCGTTGTGTTCGTGTATTTTCAGATACTGTAATAACAACAATATGATTTACAATTTTATCCATATAACAATTAAATTAATATTTTAATTAAAATAATAAAAATATATTTCAAATGTGCAGCCCCATCTCCTTCCAGAAAACATTGTCATTATTTCAAGTCGTCGTTCTTCTACGCTTTGAATTTCATTGCTTTTCTGTGCTTAATAAACATTATGAATTCAGAAATTATATGAAAACATGAAAGAAAATTGATGAAATGGATGAAATTGATGTGCAGCAATATTTTAATACAACCATGAAAATATTGAGCAATGGTTTTACAGAGCGATGGCTTCGGAATCCACAAGCAGATTATTAAAGAAGATCTTGGATTATTCTGGTTATAAGCTCCGTGTCTCTCGAGAAAGAGACACGAAGCTCATATTCTTCATGTTGGCACAATAGTGTTCGTGCGCCACGGGCCAACAACAGTTTATGTGGCATGCCAATGACGTGGGAGTGATGGCTAAGAGAATGCTGAGAGTTTCTCTAGCAACTTATGATCGTTCATTGTGTATATAAGAGCGTGATGAAGGTCCCTTCGCTTGAGGTGTAGTGGTTAAAGCACTTTGTCTGTGACTGAGAGATCACAGGTTCGAGCTCCCATGGAGACATTTGAGTGTGTGGGTGGGTGTGTGAGTTTAAGATTAATGTACACTTATTAAAAAAAAAAAAGAGCGTGATGAAGATCTGCTTATTTCTGTTTAAGTTTGATTTTACTATTTTAATAAAATTTTAAATGGGGATTAAGGGGTAGGATTATAATATTACATTGTAATTTAAATTTTAAATTTTTAAAGGGGCTATGTAAAAATGTGGCTTCATTTGAATCACCCTACTAAGAATTGTGATTTACCAAAACTTCGATTATTTCGATATTTTTTCGGTACGATATATAAAATATTTTCGGTTATTTTTCTCCACCCTAATAATTTTATGTTTTTTTTTAAATACTATTTTGAGGATAAATTTTTTGTGTTAAATATCTAAACATATTCCAAATTTTAATGATTTTCAAAATTTAAATATAATAATTTAAAGCTCAAACTTTAAATATGTTCAGCATTAAAAAAAATAATTAGATTATTTTTTTCTTTCAAACATGATGAGAATTTATAAATTCTTTATCTAGTTTTCACTCTGCCATTTCTCGAGAACTTTGGAAATTATCATTGTTTAGTACGCATTTTAGTCTAATTCCTTGTTCTTGAACATATTATTTTTCCAAGATGATAATTTCGATCGGAATTATATATGCACAAACAAATATTTTGTTTGAAATACTGATGTCTCACCATCTCGAACAAAAATACTGTCTGATACAAGGTTTTGCTTAAAATATTACATACAAGATTTCGTAACCTATTTTAAAGTTACATATTTCGCCATAACTTAATATTAGTATTTTATCTGTGCGTTGCACGATATTAGATTCAAGTATTGTTACAAAATTTTTAATATATCATGCATTATTAGGAGACTAATGTATGAATATTTTATAACAATAATTGTGTGTTTGATAAATATGATAAAGGTTACATGTTTTCAACTTGATGTACTCACATTCTATCTTTCTAACATAAAATAAAAAATATATAATTTAAATAAAATAAAATATCAAATTGGAGTATTGGTGTTTTATATTTTTTTAACATATAGATAGTAATAATTTATGTAAAATAGAAAAAATTAAATTGATATGTAGTATTTTTTAGCATAAAATAAAAATATTAAATTAAATTAATAGAAAAAATAAAATAGAGATACCCACATTATAAAAATTAACCGTTTGTTAACTCTTTTACTAATTAAAATTCAAAATATTAAATAATGTGTGACGTTTAGCAATAATTATGGCTATGATTTTATGCATAATTTCTATAGTTATTAATATAATTATATAGTTATTAATATAATTATATTGGTGGGTTTCTCATTGTTTGTTATAGTATATGTATTGGTCCTGATTTATCAGAGTAGAAATAATATGCACAGCAGAAATGAATTTGGTTGTTCGGTAAGCTTGCTCTTATCCAAGTTGAGGGTGACGTGACAACTTGGTTTGTCAAATCTATCGATCTGGTGGTTAATGTCATGTATACTTAATGTCAGTATTCGAAGTATACTACAACACTTGAGTGTTGAGTTTAAATGAAAGTAAGCTGACAAACAAGTAAGAAAATAGTAAATGGCAAAAGGATTATAGTGGTTCGGACTCTAAAGGTCCTACGTCCACTCTTCAAACGTAAGCCCTGTAATCCACTAAGTGTATGATTTATAAGGTGCTCCTACGATCTATCGCTTGCTGAGAATGCCTCGACCTTCAGTCCACAAGTTCACTCGTCTGGTCCTTTGCATGCCCTTCACTTCGGAGCTCCTTGGAGTGTGGGCACACCACGCAGCCTCCTCGTCCGAAACTTTGGATCGGCGGCAGATTGCTCGTAAGAGTTAGAGTACAAGACGTACTTGACTGTTATAATCTTTCTTGGAGAGAAAGATTATCAAGAGATAACTCAAGAACTCTAAGGATCTGAGTCCCGTGTTCACTAGAGTGACACACGAAAAAGCTTTAACAACATCGAACTATGAGTAGTAAGTTTGGTAGAAATCTTTGTTTCTAGTTCGCAATAATTTCATTTTTGTTCGGGTTTGTAACCTTATTTTGTTGAAATCTCCGGTATTTATAGTGTGAGGTAGAAGGTTTGAAATAAATGTCCGTTAGAGACAAATTGGAAGATGTCCAATCAAAGGTCTCTATTGGTTGTTGCACTAGGCGGGTAGGTGGTACTTTAATTTCCAGATATTCTGCACCTGCTCCGCTTTTTCTGACAACTACAGTGATTGTTCGTTTTTGTGTCAGAACGATAGTATTTGTCGATTTGAGGAATCTCGGACTGGCGATCCTAGGTAACAAAATTTGATGTTTCGTGCTTGCGGACTTTAAAAAATCTCCAATCCTTAAAGTCTATACTTGTTAGTACGTTCCTCAAGTGATTATTCTTGTCTCTTTGCGCTGGGACCTGGACTTGGAAATCCATGTTTTTGGTGTCATACTTGCAACTCCATGCTAGTGATGTCATACATCAGTGTATGCTTGGTCCCTATGCTTATAAGTTTGATGTACTGATTTGGACCATACTTGCTAGATCCATACTTGACGAGATCCAAACTTATCAGCCAGACTCATAATCTTCCAAACTTGCATGTACGGCTCTTACATTTGTCTGTTGAGTCTTTGCGCATTCCATACTTATTAACCAGTCTGGTCTTCAGATTAGTTCCAGCTTACAACTCGATATAGATCCCATACATGACTTTACATTTTTCGACTACAATGAAACTATCTAGAGAGAAACTAAGATGGTTTTAACATACTTTAACCCACCAAAACATAATAGCATAAGGAAACTACTAATAAATTTCTTAACAACATATTATATATAATTCAGTATTTTAAATTATAAAAATAATTAAATTGTACCAGATTTATAAAAATTAAAATATAAGTTATTGAATATTATATAAAATATAAATATTAAATTTATTGATGTTATATTAATTAATTTGTCTTATAAATTCATTAATATTTGAATATTATAAGTTTAAAATGATTTTGTTTGAAAATAAAATATTTTGCTTATATTTAATGGAGATAATTATTTATTATTATGGAATATAAAATTAAAAATTGATTATAATGATTTTAATAAATATTCAATTTCATAATGTATTTAAATAAAATAAGCTATAGTTTTTTTAATAAAATAATTGTTCTCACTTTTTTATTTTGTAATTTAGTATTATTATAGATTGTCACAAACACAATAAAATTACAAATAAACCAATAGCCCATCTATCAATTTTTTTTCCTGTTCATGCATGATTAGTACAATCAGTGGGCTTGAACGACACGGTCTTCTTCTGCAAATCATACCCAATCAAGAAATTCATCTGCGCTAGATTCCCATAAATCGCCAAACTACTCGACTCCGTGAAAGCAAAGCACACAGATCTCTCACTCACCCTAACAAAAGTGTTGTATGGTTTCAACCTCACATCCGCCCCTCTGAAATGAACAATGATATCTGGTATCTTTCCTTTAACAAATTTTGCTGCATCATAGCACAAGCTCAGTTGCTGCTCCGGGTCATTGATCGGTCTTAGACTCACGTGCCGTTTCACCGCTGTTTTTACATCCTCGAAAAGCTGTGTTGGGAGGAATGTCAGCGTTGTTCCGGAGTCTATGATTATGTTTCCTCCACCTAGTTTCTCGGCTTCATAATCGGAATAGTCCGATGATGAGTCGTCCAAGTCAAATCTTTGACTTCCGACAGTCATCCCTAGGAGGCTAAGATAGTAGAAGGTCGCCGGATATTTGGGGACGATCGGGGTCGTAGCTACTCCGGCGCCGGACACGATAGCCTCGTTGCCGAAGTGCATTTTGCTTGGCTTCGTTGCCCGCTCAAATAGTGGGATGAGGCAGTAAGAGAATTTCCCACCGATCGATGGCCCCATCTGTCGGATCAACGACTCTTTCCCGCCACCTAGGCCGACGATCCCTGACGTTTCGGTGCTGAAGGTGCCGTTACTGGTGTGGCTGCACCCTATGATCACCCTAGAGATGGACACATTTCCTAATGTGATTCTTTCTGTAGCAACTTCACCAATGCTGTAGGATCTGTCTCCGTACGACAACGAGAAGCTACACGTGCCCTTGGCATGGTTGCACGAGCTACTATCGACGGATTCACACGTGGTGGAGCTACACGGGATCGGTTTGTATGTGGAGGAACGTTTTGGGACGAAAAGTGGTGCTTTGTGCTCGAAGCATCGATTGCATGGTGTGCATTGTATCCATGTTAGGTCACTTCCAGTGTCGGCGATGGCTAGGGTTTCGACTTTGGGGGTGCCGAGGCCGAACTTCATGAGGTATTCACCTCGGTCGGGAATAATGTCAGCTGAGACTGACACTAGGGAGTGATCTAGGGTTAGGGTTTTTGCGCGGTTGAATGATCGTCGTAGCGAGGCCTCGATGCCTCGGAAGGGTGAGTGGAGGGAGGGAGATTGGAGGGAGTCTCGGTGAATGAGATCGATGGTGAAACCAGCTGCTTCGGTTGCATGGAAGTTGGAAATTGAGATGGTGAAGAAGATTAGGGTTATTGCACAAAGTGGGGGGATTTGTATTGTTGTTCTACCCATGATTGTTCTTGTTTATGATCTTTTGCTCTTGTGAATGATGGAAATGGGAAGATGTTTATATAATAGAGGAGTTTGGTGGTGTGGGGTTTCTATTCAAAATGTGGGAAATTTTCTTTTTTTCATTTAGGGTTTGTTTGCATCAATGACAATTATTTATAGAGTTTTATTTTTATAATACTATTATTGTAAATTTCTAGAAAATAATAGAGGGCTTGTGTACCTTTGATTGCTTTGTTAACTAAAGAGATATTGCATTAATTAATAGTGCCAATATTTGCAAATGTTAATATGATGATAAATACAAATATTATGAATTTTTTATCAAATTTGCACTGATTCTAGAATGGTAGAAACCACAATGGAGGACCTTGCAAATAATTAGGTCGTAATCGAGTTGAGTAGAGTAGTATCATAGTCAAGTTTTGTTGTTTAGTATTAAGTCGAACTTTGAGTTTTTTATTAAATACTTTAAAGTTGACGAGCTTTATTGAGTCTTAGTTAAGCTTAAATGAATTTTCTGAATTTAGATTTTATTTAAAATGTCCATTATTATTTTAAAAGAAAAAATAATCTCTATTCCAAGATTAATATCATATCTATGCTCAAATCAAATTGTTCTCTCTACTAGAAAGACTTATCATTTTTGTTACTCTTAAATCATGAAAAATTACTTTGTAAAATTAATTATTTTAAGTTTTTTACTAATTTTGCTAACGAGCTTATGTGTCGAATATTATGATGCTTGGGTTTAGTTAGTTTGATAAACAACAATTTTTTACCGAGTCGAGATCCGAATAAATCATGATTAGTTTAGTTCATTACAGCCTTACAAATAACAATTTGTATCGTAATAAAAAAAATTAAAAAAAAAAAAAACTATTTTCGAGTTCTTCTAATTCAAAACCAAATTTCTATTTAAACCCGTGTTCCAATTTCACATCCGAACCCAATTTTTATAAATTATTATTATTTTTATTGTTGGTCTTATAATATTATTATTACTATTATTGTTAATATTAAAGTATTATTATAGTTTATTATGGACTTTTGCATTCAAACTAATAATCTCAAAATAAACGAGTTCAATGTAATCAATTCTAAAATTAAAGAGTGCAATTGATCAAAATAATCATAAAAGAGATAATGTACCACCCTTATTAAAAATATTAGAATGTTAAACAAATGTATTAAAAATGATAAATCAAATATTAAAATATCAAACCCAATATGAAAAAAAAAATGCTATTTTATACAAATGTTAATGAATTCGAAACACACACAATCTGAATTTAGGGGTTCGAACCATTAATACCGAAATTCGGATCCAATTAAAAAAGTTTAAAAAAATCAAATTACACATTCCAATTTAGAAAATACATAATAATAAAAAATAATTTAAAAAACAGAAGTTGAGTTTCATAAAATCGAAATTGCCGTCTACAGTAAAAACTGCAATTTCAAATATTTTTTCTGATTAATGTCATATTAAATATTGACCGTCGGATACAGATTGTTGCAAGGCCTAATCGCCGTCGATTTTGAGAGGGAAAATCCGATTCAACAAACTTTCGAGAAGCAGTTAGAGATTCTGTTAAACCCCGCCGCCTTCTCTCTCTTTATATTCTCTCACTCTCCCCCCACGCACTCCTCATTCCAAATTCGAAATCCACTGAAAAATCTTCATCCGCAGCCATGAATCCTCTCGTGAAGCTCTTCACTCTCTCTCTCATCCTCTCTTGGAGCTGGGCCGTCTCCTCCACCTTCCGCACCGCCCCTCTCCTCTCGCAATCCTCCTCCGCCATTCTCGCCGCCGACACCCTCCGCAGCCACGGCTACTCCATCTTCGCCTCCCTCCTCATTTCCATCTCCTCCACCACCAACTTCTCCGGCACTCTTCTCGCCCCACCTGACTTCGCTTTCTCCTTCGCCTCCACCAAGATTCTCAACCACCACCGCCCTCCGCCGCGCCCTTCCATCCCCTTCCTCCTCTACCACACTCTCAGGCCGCCGCTCATCCTCACCTGGCCAACACTCTCCTCCCGTGACGACGGCGAGGAGCTCCGCACTTACTACAACAACTTCTGCCTTCACCTGTTCAAGAGCTCCTACTCCGGCGAAGTCTCGATCTCTTCGTCGCCGTTCAAGAACCCGATGGCCTCCGTCAAGATCCGTCAGCCGGATCTCTACGTGGACGACCGCCTCACCGTCCACGGCATTGACGGCGTGCTGAATCCGTCGCTGGGGACTCGGTGCTCCGTCACGTACAGCGATCCGACGGCGGAAGCCATCCCTCTGCAGGTGAACCGGGTGTTTCTGGAGCATGCCATGAGAGTTCTGCGACGGAAGGGCTACCACACGGTGGCGGCGGCCATGAACATCCGGAGAGCCGATCTGTTGCCTCTGACTTCCGTCACCGTGTTCGCGGTTTCCGACGAGCACTTGTTCTTGACTCCCGGCGGTTTCCACTACGACTTCCGCCACCACATCGTCCCCATGCGCCACCGTTTCGTTGATCTCGCGAAGCTGGCCGGACGGCGGCGAGTCGAGTTCCTCACTTTGGCTCCAAACAAATCCGTCGCCGTCGATTCCCACGACGGTGTCGTTAGTGTTGACGGCGTTCCTGTGGGCATGAGGGAAGTTTTTCATAACCGCTGGATGGTTGTGATTTCCGTTATCACGTCGCTCGACGATGTCGCCGATCCTACCACCTCCGGCGACTCGGCGCCTTCTCCGTCGCCATTCTCCGACTTTCCTTCTCCGCCGCGGAAATCACACAGAATTCCGTCTCCGCCCTCACTTCACGGCATTTTCGCGAGGCGCAAGCCACCAAGAGTTCCGTCGCATGAGCCAGACTCTGAAACTCCGACCTCACCGCCGGAGGCTCCCGACTCCGACTGGCTCGGAACTCCGTCGCCTGCGACGGAGGATGATTCTCTGATCAGCCCCGGCACCAGTCCATCTCCGTCGCCGGACACAGACATCGACGGTGCTGACAATCCAGAGAGTTCTCCATCTCCGTCACCGGCGGGGAACGAGATCAACGTAATCCACTGTGATCTAAACGTCGTGATTTCTGACGGCGTTGAAGGCGGTGATCTGCTCTGCCCCGGCCGACACACGAGGAAACTGCAGGAGTCCGGGAGAGATGACGTGGAGGGATACCAGCCGTTGGATGCTCATGCCCATGATCTGACTCAATCTGACGACGCCAAGATTGCTGAGCACGTCAACATTGCTGATGACGTGTTCTTCTACAGCTGATTCTTGCCACGTGGAATTTTTCTTTTTCTTTTTTCTTTTTTTCTTTTCCCTGATATGAATAATAATAATTCATAGTTTGTACCCTTGTGCAACAATATATGGAAAAACTTTTGCCATTTCTTTTAGCAATTTTAAATATCTAAATATTTTTTAACAGTTTAAATATAAAAATATTAATAGGTAAATTAAAATTTTAAAATCTTAACCGCTTTTGCAACGGTCAATAACCGCCTCTCACTCTCCCGCTTATTCCATTTCTCCCTCCTTTTTCAATCTTAATTACTCATTCCTTCTTCTCTTTCTTTCTCCTCCGATCAACAACTGAGAAACACCACCGCGGTGCCGCCGCCCGCCGCCTCCTCTCGTAAACGGAAATGGCGGACACAACTGACATATTCCCATTTCAGGGCTACCCTGTGCAAGGAGTCTCATCAACAGAACCCAAAGTTGATCAGATTAATCCTCTTCTTTCCCCCTCCCAACTCCTACTAACCGAAGATCAAAATTCCCTCAACTTCAACGATCAAGAAATCGACGACTTCTTCGACGCAGAGGATCTGTTATCGGATCCTATAGTATGGCAAGTCTGCAATGGCCAAGATGTTGTCACCGCCGGGAACTCTCAGGCAGACGGCGGTGCTGAATTCTCGGAACAAGGCTATGGAACGAACTCCGAATTCGACCCGGTTTTCAAAAATAACTCCATGTGTTCTTGTTGCCAAATGCTTCGAGGGATTACTCATACAAATGGTGATTGATTTTTTCAAGTATAAAAAATGGTGGTGATTTGATTGATTGATTAATTAATAAATTGATGTGATAATGTTTGAAGGCATGAGTGTGAAGAGGCTGGAGATTCATGGAGCATTTGGGATCATCACACACGCAGTTCTTGGAATATATGATTATGGCTCATCTTCTCAAACACAAGATTGCCAAATGTTTGAGTGAGTGATTTTAGTTATTGAAATAGAAATATATATATATATATATATATATATATCAAGAGTGCTAATTAAAATTAGTTTGAATATGAATTAATGCAGTTTTCACAAGGAGAGTACACAGACGGTGAAGAATTTCTTGGTGCAATATTATGATGTTTGCAGGCAAGAGGGATACAGTCCGGTGCAAGATCCTCTCTCCACCTTCTATGAAGCCCTCAGCGTCGGATTCAACGAACCCGATTTCACCAATCATCTTCTTCAATTCACCCCACAAGTTGCAGGTGGAAGCAATCAAGTGGGATTGATGAAGATCCCTCTTGCAATGCAGGTGTGTAATATCATCCTAGTTTTTTGATATTGTTGAGGATTGTTGAATTTCTTGAAAGTTTTGTGGGTTTGATTTGCAGAGGGAGAGGACCAGGAATCTGGGGCTGAAGGATTTTGTGGATTACTTTGATCTTCCAATAGGAGATGCTGCTAGGAAATTGAATATATGCCCTACTGTCATGAAGAAGATTTGCAGAAAGCATGGTGTGTTGAGGTGGCCTTATAGAAAGGTTTCACACTCTCTCTCTCTCTCTCTCTCTCTCTCTCTCTCTCTCATCATGAGCATCATCATGATCATGATTATGATAATGGTGTTGATGCAGATAAAAAGCATTGAGAGGAAAATATCCAAGGCAAAGAAGATGTTGGATGCAAGTGCAGATGAGGAAAGAGCAAGGGCTGTGGATGATATACAAAAATACAAGCAACTATTACAAAATATTTATGCAGAATTCACATACTAGCAAACTATTAATTGTACATTCTTTTTAGGGAACTCAAATACTTTCATACTGTATATACAATACACTATTTTTATTCTTAAATTATCAAGATTTGGGGAAAAAAAAGGGTAAATAGGGGATAATACCCTAATTTATTGACATTTTCGTGAAAATATCTCAATGTATTGTCATCAGCTAAAAATATCTCAATCCTTACTTCCGTCTATTAATCACACCAAAATGAGTTAACGTCATTAATTATTGATGATTCAGCAGTTAAATATTACTTGACATCCCACGTGACAAATTAAAATGATGTCATTTTATCGTTTCTTTCTCGACGACTCTTCGAACAAGTAGTTAAAAAACCAAATCCACGTTAGAATATTTGTGAATTTGCTGGTATTTTTTTAAATGATGATAAAATAAAATCGTTTTGATTTGCCAAATGAGATGTCAAGTGTCGTTTAACTGATAAATCATAAATACTTAAAGTGTTTGACTCGTTTTGGTGTAATTCAAAGCAGAAGTAAAAATCGGAGTATTTTTAGTTGACGGCAATATATTAAGATATTTTCCCGAAAATGTCAATAGCTTCGGATATTGTCCCTTACTTACCAAAAAATTATCAGGAAGAAGAGAAATCTAATTGAAGTGGGATAAATTAGCAGTCATACATTGCAAAGTGTATACACCATCCAATCCAATTCAAGTCTCATTCTGTACAAAATGGTAGCAACAAACAGTGGAGCTGTTGTTGATGATCATCATCATTCATCACCAAGAATGGCTGCCTCTTCGAATCTTTCTGCGGAAAGGTATGCAGGCTTCAATGCTGAGATCAACTGCAGCAGCAAGAGCCATGAAGATGGCAGCATCCTCGACGCACGTCACGTGCCGCATGGCTAACTGCACGCGGGGCTTGCTCGGCTTCCCTTCCCCGGCCACTCTGCAGCTCATCACGAACCCGCCGGCAACGGGGCTCAGCCCGGCAAAGTCCCCGCTGCTCTGCGGGGAAGGTAATGGAGTTGTTGCTGCTGCTGCAGTCCGGACCTGCCTATCTGTGTCGATGAAGAACTCGCCGCCTTTCTCCGCGTTGATCAGTATCTCCGAAATGAGGAACTCCCCGCCTTCCTGCCCGTCGGAGAAGACGTGGAAGCGGAAGCATATGCAGTCCCGGACGCCTCGTTCGCGCCAGGCTTCGAGCTTCCCCCACGGCTGCCAACTCTCGGACCTGCACGGATCGGGGCGGACGATCAACCAGGCTCCTGGGTTGGACTTAGCCACCCAATCACAACCTGTTGCCGGGACGAACGGGGTCGTTATGAAGGCGGCTGCAACGGCTGAGCCCGAGAGATCGTGTATCTTCACCTTCCACCCCTTCCTCTCTCGTCTCCCCGTATCTTGATTCGAGCCATCAGCTGAACTAGACCAGAAGTTGCTCAGTGGATCAACCTGTGACACCCTGTAAATCTCGAGTCAGAACACAAACAAATCGCTCGATAACGAGCACGATAATCGAAGAACGAATCGTTACATTGTATCACCTGTCTCGAGTGAACTTGCAGCTGAAAATAGGCTGCTTGACATTGCCTTGAAGCTGAACAATCTGAGGACTCAACTTAGTCTCGTCTTCAAACTGGAAAACATATCTCGGATCAGGGTCGAGCTTCACCCGTAAATGAAGCTCGGCCCCGGGCTTCCCACTCTCCGGCCGGTTCTTGCCGATGCCAATCCAGCCATTGAAAAGAATGACAGGCTTCCCTTCACACCACTCAGGCCCCACATTCAGCCTAAATGCTCCAATCTGCTGCCGTTTGACACCAACACCGCAGTGAGTCCCCTTCCTCCCCGTAAACACCGCGATCTCCAGCCGAGCATGGGGAGCATAGAAACATCCCGGTGCCAGCAGGGCTTTGAGGTCAGATTCTTCGAGGTAGAAGCTGGATGAGACACTGTGAGAATTAGGAGTTGCTTCAGGAGATGGTATAAAAGGGATTGGTGTTGTCTGCACAGGGAAGCCGCGGAGGCGAATCTCACATACACACGGAGAAGAGAACGAACAAATACCCGATTTTTCTGCAGCTAAAGCAGTTCCGGGAAATCTAATCCCCAGAGACCCAATCGACAACCTAATAAAAGCCTGAGGATCCATTAACTGTCAGAGGTACATGTCCATTTTTCTTCGAAGATCGTTTTTAACCCGAGCTTGATCGTCTGTTTACACGAACATCGGATAGTTAGGACCACAGAAACTGGATTGATGTTATGCAATGACAAGGTTAATAAGCAAGGGGAGCACAGAATCAGAGCCTCTTGGAGCATGTTCATCCTAGGAATATGTCACTCGACTCGAAAATGTTGCAGATTCCATCACACTCATCCACATCAAAAGAATGGTGTGGATGGATTATAATCCAGCAAACAAGAATCTACCAAAAATTCCTTCTACACCTTCTGTTACATTAAAACTGTGAAGCAGAAAACAACATTTTGCATTGGTTCATACGATTACCACGATAAACGAAACAATGAAATGGAAGAATGAAGCCAAAGAGCATGCTAACTTTCTGCAGTATGCACATCATTTTGTTGCAAACACACACTAAAATCCCAGAATTTGCAAATTCAACTCACATAATGGCAAGGGACTTGTTGCTTAGTGTAAAAGAGGAAAACGCTGCCTCGTAGTAGGCATCGAGCTCAACCCTTCTAGCCGGAATAGCCAGGGCAGTGATACCTACAGCTGCCCCTGTTTATCTATGGCGTTTCATTCATGAATCAAGGCATGAACCCTACTATTTCTATCCCCCAAAGTTATCACTAACTCTTAACAAAAGAACTAAACTGGGAATCCTCAAAGCCCTCAATCTTTCTCTAAGTAAAAAACCCCAAGTTAAGTAGTTTAATAGCTTTTCTTTTCAAATCACCACTCAATTCTCAATCCCAGTTAGCTTGAAAGTCAAGAATTTGTGTCACAAACTTAGCCCCTCGCATAAAAGATAAGTAAAAGTAGAATCAGGTGAGAAACAGTCTATACATGAAAACAAAGACATCATAGGCAGTAGTAGTTGGAACTCATACACAAAGTCAAATTCACTCAAAAACCCATAAACTCAAAGCAATCTAAACACATTTCAAGAGCTCAACAAAACATCATGCAGCAACAACAACAACAACAAAAGAAGTGATTAAAAGGAGTAACCAAACAACCCCACCTTGAGAATAGAGGTGACCTTGAAAACCCCACTTTCACAGCTTCAAGAAGAGAAAAGAAAACTGCTGAATTTCCCACAAAAAAATTTCCCAATAAAGCAAAAGGCTCCAAGTTTGAGTCTTTCACCCTTTTTTCTGCAAAACAAAAATGGGTCTCATCTCATCACCCCCTCTCTCTCTCCTTTTGGCCCCCCTTTTGCAGATCCAAGAAAGATAATGCAGAATTATCAAAAGATAGGATCTTTGGTGAATAATGATTGGACCAAAGCACCAACCACGACTCACAAAGGAATAATTTTACATAGACTATGCACAGATCACAAGAAAATGCTCACTCTTTGTAAAAACTAAAATGAAAGTGCTTGCTGGGGTTGAAGAAGTAGTAGATGTTGTGGTGTGTGCGTGTGTATGTCTCTACATACCGTGTAAGAAGGAACAAATTAGCGGAGAAAGTGAAGGGAAAGGGATATTATTACCTTATTAAATTACTTCTACTTATACTGACATAATTGGATGACAGACCACATCTTTAGACTTCAGTCCCAGAATTTATTCAACTGTTTCTGCAAAATTGAGTAATAATTTCAGACAGATTGGTATAGGATTCTTGAATAAAATTATTCTTCTTACTTATCTATACTTCTTGCTCTTCAATTTGACCTTTATTATATTTTTTATTTATCATTCATATTAGTCTCAATATTCTCATGCAAAACCCTCCCCTTATATTCAACATCAACAAACTTTGAGTTATTTGTTATTTGAGAAGGTTAATGAATAACTACTCATCAAATTAGTGTTAATTGACTTTAAATAAATAAATATAATTGCTCATTCCCTCATTTAATGCGATGTTAAGATGATTTCCAACACGAAACTAACTTATATAATTTTAATTAAATAGAGAAATTTATATGGGAAGGGAACTGATCTCTTTTTTAGTTAAGAAAGCAACTGATAGTTAACACCCCATTATTATACTAATAATAATAATAATAAGTATTATTATTATTATTAGAGTTAAGGAATCAAACAATTTGATAATTAGGGCTTTAAATGAACCAAACTGTTCGTGAGCTACTCGGATCTCGACTCGATAAAAGCTCGTTCGAGCTCGTTTAGAGAAGCTCGTTTATTTAACGAATCAAACTTGAGCATCATAGTATTTGACTCGTGAGCTCGTGAGCAAGCTCGTTAGCTAAAATTAGTAAGAAATATAAAATAATTTATAAAAAAAGTTAGAATTTGAGCATGAATATGATATTAATTTAGAAATAAATAACTTTTTCTTTCAAAATAATAATAGATATTTTAAATATATTCCAAATTTAGAAAGTTCGTTTAGGTTCGATTAAGGCTCGATAAAGTTCGTGAACTTCAAAATGTTCGATAAAAAAAGCTTGAAACTCAACTCGATACTAAACGAGTCAAACTTGAGCACGGCAGTACTCGTCTCTACTCGGTTCGATTACACCCCTACTGATAATAGGTTTCATAGACTTTTAAGATTAATAGCAATACTAATAAAAGGGTGAAAATCTAAATAATTGAATAATTGTTGAGTATTCATTAATTGGTATTGATTGATTAAAGTAGTATACTGTCTCATTTTATTGAAAAAAAATGTCGATTCTAAGAATCAAATATTATATTAGTGAAATGCAGTTAAAATTTCTACTATGTTGAGATCTACATTCACCATTGTTAACACATAAACAACTAGTAATAATCAAATAAAAATTATCAGAATGAATTGAAATAAACCTAGAAAAACTAAAAAAAATCCAGCTCCTTTTCTACTTCTAGCAAGTTCTATCTTTCTTTAATATTTTGGGTAGAATAATAGTTTGGTTGGTGGCAGTTGGTAAAGTTACATTTTTTACAATTTTAAATTGCAGATTTGTGGGTAGAATTTTGGAATATATTATTATTATTTTATATATACACACACATACATACGTAGACTATATATTATATATATGTTGGAGGTAGACCGTAGTTGGAGGAATTTGGAGACAGCTGTAATCAACAATGTCTCCACATTTCTTTTTTTCTTTTTTTCTAAGAAAATGTACTATGTCAAAATAAATTAATATAATTTCAAAATGTTTCAGTAGAAATCAGATAATTACAATTATATATGTAGCATAAAAGTAATCGTTCAATATAATAATCACATTATATGGAAAAATCTTCATAGAAAAGATTAGAAATCGAAGTTTGATTATTTTTCATCGATATTATTTGGAGGAAATGTGTGTTCCAGCTAATAAGATGGTGTTAAAAACAATGATGAATCTTTGTAAATGGTTGTCTAATAATTATTATCTACACAAACAAAAGCAATCAAAAAGTTGACTCGTTCATGTATTCGTCCAAAATTATAATACTGGTCTCCCGATTATTGCAACTCAATATATAGTTTTGGTTTGTAGTAAAGAGGAGGGAAAGATTAATCTCAAGATTAATCTCTATATATGGATGATTAATTAAGGTAGTTAGTCCTAAAGCGTTAAAGTATAAATGTGCAGCGAAAATCTTAAAAAATGTGGCGGTTTCAACTGATTCTTACTTAAGTTAATCAAAACTCTAAAAATATTGTTAGCTCATAAAAATTACTTTACCAGTATTGAAATATACTCTAATAACTTATAAGTTACAAGTCGTTGGGTTTCAAATGAAGCACGCAAAATTAAAGAGTAAAGTACAGAAAGCGGAAAAAGACTCAAGGATTTTTATAATAATTCGGATAGCAGAAGATTCTACATCCACTCTTCAGTCACCAACAAGATATCGAACATCACTAGAATAGATTACAAGTGATGTCACGGTCTATTGCAGTCGCATGAAGCTACCATGTCCTCCGGTTGTATGCGCACCCAACAAATCCACCTACTTCTGATCTCTTCAGGTTGATCGGCTTTACCACGAGCGCATCGCTATGCCTTTTTTGTGGAATGATTGTGTGAGTTTAAGTTCCTCACAGAACGTAAAGGTAGTTAATGTGTGAGTTGGTTTCTGAAAGAAGTTCAGAAATTGATCTACGATTTCACATCTAGAACATAGTGAATTCTAAAAAATAATTTTAGAAAAGAGTGCTAAGAGTCTCGTGTTCTGCGATACGGAAAACTGATTGATAAGGCTAGTCTTCTTGGAGATCTTGATGGTGATTTACAATCGTATGACCAGCAGACTCAGCAACCTATGATTGACACTCGTCATGAGTATTTATAGAATTTTCAAATGTATGGAGTTTGCCTTGTCTTATAGCCGTTGTACACGTCTTAAGAGGTCTGCAACTGTTTAGACATTTTAATTGATGTGTACTTATTGTAAAAACGACTATTTGTCAGTTAACTTTTCTATCAGTTATCAGAGGACCTCTTCTTCATATCAGTTGTGAAGCTTGTCTTGATTGAAAGCTTTGCAACTGATTCTTAGTAAGTTGTGCCACTTGCGTCTGCTTATCCGTAAAATTGGTTGAATCAGCCTTCGAATGATGTCTTCTAGATAGAGCAATTTTTAATCAATTATAACTCAATTAACTTATACAATGTTGTTCTAAAAAAAAAAACTTATACAATGTTACAATTGTAAAATTACTCTAATCAAGTCAAGATGAACTAATTGATTCTAAAATTAATTCAACACACCAAAACTAACATATGAGCAATTAATATTAATTCTTAACCGATGCATTTATGCATAAAAAGAATTTATTAATCGAGGCATATAGTTTGTAAATAACTAAGTATATGAAATAATGTTGAGAAAAAAGTTAGAAAAATGAAATGGGGCTGAAGAATAAAAATATTAAACAAAAAAAGATTGAAATAATATTGTGTTATGGAGAAATTAATTCCATTAATTGATTCACCACTCACCAGCAAAAAGTAGTGCTTGACAAATATTTGCTTCTCTTTTTCACCTTTAATTCTTTTTGTTTTTATGCATCTTTTTTGTTTTATTTTAATTCAAACTCTCTGTTATTGGTCTACTCTCATATAGCTTTTTTATTCATGAAATCACGCTTAGTGATTGGTGTGTACGATCAAAAATATTGATTATAATATATCCAGTTTTTGAGCCAATTCTTGTGTCGATAAACTTATGAATAATTTTTTATATTTAAATCAAGTTTATAAGATCTTGCATGTTATTAAATGTTTTCATGATGTCTCTCTTAGTTATTTAAATAATAAAAATATAGTATTTTCTTTTTTCATTAATATTTGAACATATTTCAATTTCATTACTAAATAAATAGTTCTTGAAAGTCCTAATTATCTATTGAAAACGTATATATTTAAGAAGCATGATATTTATAGTAAAAGTAAATTTGGATATTATAGTTGATAGGAAGTATTTTTACCTAGTTATTATTTTGATGTGTCAAAAGAATGTAATAGAAATCATCAATTTAGAGTGTTTCTAGATTAGTTTAGTCCGTACAAACTTGTAATGTCCTATTAGGATGTCTGTCGAGTTGTAATGGAGCTGATCAAGACTAATTGAATTGAAATCTTAATCACCAATTTGGAACGAGTGAAGGAATTGGATCCTAGTCTAAAACTGACAAATCAAAGAAACTGATCTAAGACACCAGCTTGCTCTTCTCCAATTTACAAGACCAATTTCCACTCACGCATAGAGATAAAGAGAATAAATCAGATGAATCATTAAAGATCAGTCTTTAAGAATGGAGATTCCTTAAAGACTAAAGTTATGTTAATCAGTTAAGATTCTTTGGACTGGCAAAGTCGTTCTGACACAAAATCAGCATGTCGACATCCTGTGTCAGAAAAAGAATGAAGTAGGTACAGAACTTTAGGAAAAGCACCCTGCTCCCTTCAGAAAAAGAGACGCCTAAGATTGGATAATGTACTATCCGTCTCTAAACGACTACAAATTTGAAATGCTCCTACCTCATCTATAAAAAGACGAAGTGCTCAGAGTGAAACATATAGAAACCCGAGCAACAATACTCTGCAAGAGTGAAAACTCGAAGTGTTTCTATCATCAAGGCTAAAACTTAGCCAACCGTGTGTCATATTTTGAACACGAGACTCGTAGCTTTCACCAGTCCTCAGATAAGCACGGGATTTTCATATGAGCATTGATGAGAAAGATGACATACTTCCTAGGACTACAAGTTCACCAATCCTCAAAAGGAATCTTCATACATCAGAGGGAATCTTCATACATCAGAGGAAGTATACAAAGGATCTCATCAACAATTTTTTCCTAGAAAAGACAAAGACACTCAGAATCCCGATGAGCGCAAGTGTTAGGATCACTCTTGATGAAGAAGGGGAACCAATTGATCCAACCAGTTTCCGATGTATCATTGGATCCTTACTCTACTTGACAACCAGTAGGCCAGATATTTCCTACGCCGATGGAGTATGTGATAACCTCTAGAACGGTGAGCAAATAATATTTTTACACCCTAAGGTGGTCGATCCCACAGGGACTGTGCAACGAAATATCCAAAGTATTAGTCATAGTATTTAGAACACAGAAGTTTGAGGGAATTTGAAATGGGATTTTGTTTTAGAAATTAAAGAGAACAATGCACAAAATTAACGGTTTTGGAAAACAATTTAATGAGAGCACAGATCCTAGGGCAGATTATGTAATCATTAACATGCAAATATCAATCAACTCAGCAATGGGAAAAACATAGATTTTTGTGGATTAAATTTCTTGGTCAAGCAATTAAATCCTAGATTATTAATTAGTGACTATCTCCTCTCGGTCTCAAGAACACAAAATTAATGAATCTCATAATTATCTAATTATTCATTTGTAAGTTTCTTCCTTTTGAGACAGAAAACAAACACAATTAATTCTCTCTTCCTGTTAATAATTTTCATATCTCAATCCTTCAATTATTAACTTTAAACCTAGATCTCAATTCACCTCTCAGTCGTTCTTTAAATCTAGATTATTAAATTGAGTGCAGAGAATTAAACCATGCTTTCAGAGTTGATATCAATTAATCATGCATCGGAAAAGAACTCATAACCCTAGAACCTGTTTAGGGTTCTAGCCACAAATCATGACTAGAATAAAAGAAAACATTTATTTATTACCATGTAAAAACAAGAGGAACCTTGAAAACAAAACTCCAATGTCTACAAGCTCCAAAATGTGCTAGAAGAATGATAAAAATTCGTGCAAGGGTTGAGTTCATATATATAGAGAGAGGAAAAGACCTAATTTGAGTATTGGGCTAAAATATCAAAAATTGCCAAAACAGGCCAAAATCAGCTTTCCGGACATCTGTGTCGATCAACAGAAATCCTGTCGATCGACACAGTCTTCAACCATGTCGACTGCCTTGCTTTGACCTTCCTGTCAATCGATAGAGCTTCAACCTCTGTCGATTCCTTGATCTTTTGTGCCTCTGATAGACATTCGATCTCTGTGTCTCTCGACAGGATTCCTGTCGATCAACACAGAGGTCCTGGTTCAGGATTTTGGCTCCGTCTTCCATCAACAATGGGGAAAACATAGATTTTTGTGGATTAAATTCCTTGGTCAATCAATTAAATCCTAGATTATTAATTAGTGACTATCTCCTCTCGGTCTCAAGAACACCAAATTAATGAACATCATAATTATCAAATTATTCCTATGTAAGTTTCTTCCTTTTGAGACAGAAAACAAACACAATTAATTCTCTCTTCCTGTTAATAATTTTCATATCTCAATCCTTCAATTATTAACTATCAACCTAGATCTCAATTCACCTCCCAGTCCTTCTTTAAATCTAGATTATTAAATTGAGTGCAGAGAATTAAACCATGCTCTCAGAGTTGATATCAATTAATCATGCATCAGAAAAGAAATCATAACCCTAGAACCTGTTTAGGGTTCTAGCCACAAATCATGACTAGAATAAAAGAAAACATTTATTTATTACCATGTAAAAACAAGAGGAACCTTGAAAACAAAACTCCAATGTCTACAAGCTCCAAAATGTGCTAGAAGAATGATAAAAATTCGTGCAAGGGTTGAGTTCATATATATAGAGAGTGGAAAAGACCTAATTTGAGTATTGGGCTAAAATATCAAAAATTGCCAAAACAGGCCAAAATCAGCTTTCCGGACATCTGTGTCGATCGACAGAAATCCTGTCGATCGACATAGTCTTCAACCATGTCGACTGCCTTGCTTTGACCTTCCTGTCGATCGATAGAGCTTCAACCTCAGTCGATTCCTTGATCTTTTGTGCCTCCGATCGACATTCGATCTTTGTATCTCTCGACAGGATTCCTGTCGATCGACACAGAGGTCCTGCTTCAGGATTTTGGCTCCGTCTTCCATCAGCAATGGGGAAAACATAGATTTTTGTGGATTAAACTCCTTGGTCAAGCAATTAAATCCTAGATTATTAATTAGTGACTATCTCCTCTCGGTCTCAAGAACATTAACTATCTCCTCTCGGTCTCAAGAACACCAAATTAATGAATCTCATAATTATCTAATTATTCCTCTGTATGTTTCTTCCCTTTGAGACAGAAAACAAACACAATTAATTCTCTCTTCCTGTTAATAATTTTCATCTCACAATCCTTCAATTATTAACTTTAAACCAATTCACCTCTCAGACCTTCTTTAAATCTAGATTATTAAATTGAGTGCAGAGAATTAAACCATGCTTTCAGAGTTGATATCAATTAATCATGCATCAGAAAAGAAATCATAACCCTAGAACCTGTTTAGGGTTCTAGCCACAAATCATGACTAGAATAAAAGAAAACATTTATTTATTACCATGTAAAAACAAGAGGAATCTTGAAAACAAAACTCCAATGTCTACAAGCTCCAAAATGTGCTAGAAGAATGATAAAAATTCGTGCAAGGGTTGAGTTCATATATATAGAGAGAGGAAAAGACCTAATTTGAGTATTGGGCTAAAATATCAAAAATTGCCAAAACAGGCCAAAATCAGCTTTCCGGACATCTGTGTTGATCGATAGAAATCCTGTCGATCGACATAGTCTTCAACCATGTCGATTGCCTTGCTTTGACCTTACTGTCGATCGATAGAGCTTCAACCTCTGTCGATTCCTTGATCTTTTGTGCCTCTGATCGACATTCGATCTCTGTGTCTCTCGACAGGATTCCTGTCGATCAACACAGAGGTCCTGCTTAAGGATTTTGGCTCCGTCTTTCATCTATAGTCGACTACTTGTGCGTCAATCGAAGCTGCACTCCATGTGATTCGACTCTTTCATCATTTCAGCTCTTTTTAGCCCTAAATACCTGCAAAATCATCCATCAAAGGCATAACACCCTCCAAAATAGACTCATGCACAGAAGTAACTAAAAACATAACAAATAACACTTGAAACAATGAAGAAAAATATAGATAAATGAGTATAAATATGAGCTTATCAGTATGCACGTGACTTCAAGCTAATCCAAAGAAATCGCACATGGAAGCTGCTAAAAGGATCGTCGGATACCTGAAGTGCACAAAGTCACTAGAAATCTGGTATACCATATGTGATGAGCTCAAGCTTATTGGATATTCAGATTCAGACTTTGGAGGATGTCGAATTGATCGAAAAGTACTAGTGGTACTTGTCAGTTTTTGGGACATAAAGTGATAAGTTGCTTTAGCAAGAAGCAACACTCAGTTGCAACTTCAACTACAGAAGTTGAATACGTTGTTGCCGCCTGTTGTTGTGCTCAAATTTTGTGGATCAAGCAGCAACTAATGGATCGTGATGTCAGTTTTGGATGTGTACCAATTTATTGCGATAAGTGCAATGTGCATTTCGAAGAATTCAGTTCATCATTCTATAACAAAGCACATGGATATTCAACATCATTTCATTCAGGATAACGTGGAGAAGAATGATATCTCTGTGGATTATATCCTAACAGAAAATCGGCTTGTAGATATATTCACCAAACCACTTCCTGAAGAAAAATTCAGAGAATTGTGCATCAAACTAGGTCTTCTAGAGTTTGACGAGATAGCACATGAAGGGGATTAAGTCCAAGCTCTTATTCTAGGTTTTCTAAAGAAATGGAATAAAATTTAATCCAAACTCTCAGGCATTTCGAGGCTATGTTTAACAATGACAACAATACTTGTGGTCTCCTGCCACACCAGCCATTTTAATATAAAATAAATTAAGAAATTTGTTTCTTCTCTTTTTAAGGTTCGGCTAGCAACCAAACCCAACCACAAATGGTTGTGGGCCCCACCTTCATTTCTTTTAATTATTTATTTATTGATCAATAAGTTGGTGACATTTATCTTCCTTTTATAGGTTCATTAATTTTGTATAAATAACAATACAATTATTATATCTGTTACATAATAATATAAAATAAATAAAAATTATACCAAAATTCATTTTTTTATTCTCTACAAAAAGAGACTAGTTTTGATATATATATTTTTATTTTTAAATATATATATATATATATATATATATATATATATAGGGTAGTGATCAGGTGAGAATAGGAGTTACTATGAGAAATAAGAATAAATCTCGCGCGTCCATCTCATCAAATCGACGAACATGATTCATTCTCAGCATATTGAAAAACGCGGCATTTTTGCCCCAATATCGTGCAGTTTTAGTCTTTAAAGGCTAAAACTGTAAAAATACTCAAACACAAACAGCAACCTGCATTTTAAGCCCGATTTACTTCATTTTTACATAAATACGAATTAAAAAAAAATTAAACATCTTCTTCTTCAAAGCAACAACACGAGCGTAGTCTCTATAAAACTCAATACCAACATCAACAGTTCTTAAAACTATGCCCTTAAAATGCTTCATCTTATTAACACACTTTGGAATAAATGAACATGTAAGATACAAAAATGCACAAAGTTAACATTAAAGATGCACAATATAATAAAAAAATGAACGTCGATCTGAATAAAACAAAATTTTTTAAACTATATTCATGTATAATTAACAACGTCGGGACCGAACACGAATGCGAAATCCAGAAACAAGGAAAAAAAATCTGATCGACAAAAGAAATATAAATCAATTCGAACAAAGAAGGAATAAATGAACATGTAAGATACAAAAATGCACAAAGTTAACAATAAAGATGCACAATATAATAGAAAAAATGAACGTGGATCTGAATAAAACAATTTTTTTTAAACTATATTCATGCATAATTAACAACGTTGAGACCGAATACGAATGCGAAATCCGGAAACAAAGAAAAAAAATCTGATCGACAAAAGAAATATAAATCAATTCGAACAAAGAAGGAAGAAGAAATCAAATCGCGCGAAGAAAGGAATAAAAAATCTAATGAGATACTATTTCAGATTAAAAAAAAAGCTAAAATTACAAAAATAACCTTAATTTTGCAAAACTGCAGGATAATCGAGGAAAACTGCACACGGAGTAAAATAGATCATGAGCGTCAAAATCACAAAATCAAAGGCTAATATTTATTCTTATTTCTCATACTAAAACTATTCTCATATGATCACTACTCTATATATATATATATATATATATATATATATGGGGAACGGATCAGTTGAGAAAAATCCCCTATGAGAAAAAGAATGAATCTTATTCATTAGATATAAATAAATCAACGGTTGATATACAAATTAAGCAACATAATAATCATGCAACAACTGAAACACAATTAAGCAACATTGATTGCATATAAACCATTGATTTATTTAGATCTAATGGATAAGATTTTTTTTTTTCTCACTGGGGAATTTCTTCTCACGTGATCTCATCTCTCTCTCTCTCTCTCTCTCTCTCTCTCTCTCTATCTATATATATATAGTAGTGATCATATGAGAATAGTTTTTAGTATGAGAAATGAGAATAAATCTCAGCCTTTGATTTCTTGATTTCAACGCTCATGATCTATTTTACTCCGTGTGCAGTTTTCCTCGATTATCCTGCAGTTTTGCAAAATTAAGGTTATTTTTGTAATTTTAGTTTTTTTTTTTAATCTAAAATAGTATCTCATCAGATTTTTTGTTCTTTTCTTTGCGCGATTTGATTTCTTCTTCCTTCTTCGTTCGATTTGATTTATATTTCTTTTGTCGATCAGATTTTTTTTCTTTGTTTCTGGATTTCGCATTCGTGCTCGGTCTCGACTTTGTTAATTGTGCATGAATATAGTTTAAAAAATTTTGTTTTATTCATATCGACGTTCATTTTTACTATTATATTGTGCATCTTTAGTGTTAATTTTTTGTATTTTTGTATCTTACAGGTTTATTTATTCCAAAGTGTGTTGATGAGATGAAGCATTTTAAGGGCAGAGTTTTTAGAACTGTTGATGTTGGTATTGAGTTTTATAAAGACTAAGCTCATGTTGTTGCTTTGAAGAAGAAGATGTTTAATTTTTTTAAATTCGTATTTATGTAAAAATGAAGTAAATTGGGTTAAAAATGAAGTAAATCGGGCTAAAAATGAAGTAAATCGGGCTTAAAATACAGGTTGCTGTTTGTGTTTAAGTATTTTTACAGTTTTAGCCTTTAAAGGCTAAAACTGCAGGATATTGGGGCAAAAATGCCGCGTTTTTCAATTTGCTGAGAATAAATCATGTTCGTCGATTTGATGAGATGGACGCGCGAGATCTATTCTTATTTCTCATAGTAACTCCTATTCTCACCTGATCACTACCCTATATATATATATATATAGAGGAGGGATCATATGATAATAAATAAGTATATTAAAAATAAGAATGAATCTCATCCATTAGATCTAATTAAATCAATGGTTGATATCTAATCAAGCAACATTTAATACGCAATCAAGCAATAAATGATCAAGCAACAACTGAAACAAAATCAAGCAACATTGTAATCAAGTAACAATTAAAACACAATCAAGCAACATTGTAAAGGTAATCAAGCGGCTTTATCATTTTATCACGGAATGAATTTTTATCACCGGATCCAATCCCTATATATATATATATATATATATATATATATATATATATATATATATAT
>JAPKLW010000415.1:139775-175716 GCA_026898455.1 Plectranthus barbatus
TTCTATCAAATGATATTTTATTATCATCATTATATTTAAAATTATATTATTTATATGGCCGGTCCGGCCAAAACGGCCGGTTTCAACCTTCAAACCGTCGGCCAAACCAAATCATCCGGTTTGAGATTTTTCAAACCAATCCGGCCAATCATTTTTTTCAAACCAGCCAAATTAATTTGGTTTGGCCGGTTCAACCAGTTTCGGCCGAACCGTGCACACCCCTATCCAAGAGCGAGCCAGCTTCACACACCAACATCCTAATGACCATGATGGCCAAGTCTTTCATAGGTTCATCTAGACATTTCAGGGGTGCGGACACTTTCCATTCCTTCTTGGGAAAGTTTGTCATCTTCCATTTAAGCCATCTCTTCTTCATCTCTTCACCATTCTCCACATTATAGGTGGCAACATCCGGCCCATCCAATCTCAGACCATACTTCTGAGCCAAAACTTCTGGGCTAACAACAATCTTGGTGCCTAGTACGCGGGTGGAGAAAAACTTCATGTCTTTGTCGATCACAGCCCTGGCAAAGAACTCTGCTACGAGATGTGGCCTGAACTTCAAGGGTTCTGCCATCATATACCTTAGTGTTGTAGTATACTCGATCTAAACATAAAACTTAAACTCGCTAACAGACGATTTTACAGAAACACAAATTCGTCAAGATCTACCAGTTTGTGATTGCAAGTTGTTCTTAAAAAATCTGTTGTGCATCAAACTTACTCTGATCTCAAGATCAATAATAATTATAAAAAAAATGTGTATTCATAAAATATTAATCGAATCAATAATGGCAACCCATCATGCTTCGAACTAAGCTCTACAGGGCCTCGAGATATTTGGAGTAAATTCTTTTGAATCAAAATATTTTAACCTCTAACCCATTTTCTGACTTTGTTTAACGAGGCTAATTTTAGTTTTCAAATTAATTATCTATCTAAATAGGGAAATCACATTATAAATAGAATGCAATAATTTAAATTTTACCTTATCCTAGTATCTCCATTGAATCTCAAACTCATAACTTATTTAATTCATGCAAGACAATTAAAAGTGATGACAAGAGAAATAGAAAATGGTCAAACACAAGAAATTTTCCTTTATCTTTACTTTATAAGAAATGTTTTAGAACTTAAATATAATGGTTAGATTTTTTTTGTATAATATAACATCAACTAAAATAAATATCTCCCAAATTATTTAAATAGATTTAATTCTTAACATAAATATATATTTTAACAATTTTCAAACATATTTTAAATATTATATATATATATATATATATATATATTTCTTAATTTTAATTTAAATTTATATTTTTTTATTTGCATGACTGTGTTTGGATATGTTTTATGCTTGTGGTGGTGAGATTTTGTAGGTTTATAGATATTAATTTCAAGATGAAGAATAAAGATAATTAAAAATTAAATCAATTATAATTGAGGATTAAAGATTAAATCAATATTTTAGAAGATTGAAAGAGAGAAAAAAAAAAGGCTTGAAGATAAATTTCGCAGCAGATTTTCACTAGCTATAAAAGGGCTAAAGTTAATTCATCATATCTCACTCAATACTTGATATTTCGTCTATTAATGCATACCCATGGATAAACTCAATAGAGTTAGCTATCCAATTCAATTGGAATTGCATCAATATGAGTTGTTATCAAAATATATGACTGAATTCGTGGAGTTGTGCAAATTTGATGGAGTTTTCTCAAGATACTTTTAGATCAAATCTTATTCTAAATCAACATTGCCCACTATAGTATAAATACATTTATCATGAACTAAAATTAGTGGTTCCGGAGTCAATTATCCCTACATCCACACTTCTTCCACAACGGAAGGAATCACTAAACTTAAGTTGTACACGGTGTTTGAACACAAATTACAACTTTTATTTCTTCTCTAACGGGAGAGTTATGCTTATTACACTTTATCACAGTCCGCATGTTAGGCTTCAACAACTGTTCTCCAGCCACATGGTACTCTAGTCAATTGAGCTTTACCACACTCCATGTGCTAGGCTCTTCCTTTTGGTATCTTCAGTTATCCATAGTACTTGAATACAGGTTGCAACCTTTAATCTTCTGCTAGTTGGTGCTCTCCACAACTTCCAACTACAAGGTATGAAGGAATTTTCTTCACAAACATCATCGGGTAATTGATCCTACAGATCTGGGATGTCTCAGAACCTACACTGAATGAATAGTTAGATGGCCTCCGATGGTCTCATGTCTGAAAGACACGAAAATCTCGTGTTAAATGAGCACAAGAGTGTTGAGCTAAGATGCTCACAAGGCTTAATAAAACCTAACAAAGACATTGCTGATAAGTTGATGTAAAATTGGTGAGAACGGTTTTTCATCTTCAACAACCTTTTTTTATTTGTTATTTTCTTTAGTGGGAGTATCTATCGGCATTGTTTGAATTTTTGCCGTTGGGAAAGGTTGATACAAACTTATACCTTTTGCATGTTAATGTTTGTACGATGTATAATTATGCAACTCTTGTCCTCCGATATGAGATCTTAAAAGACATATGCATCAGTTAATGACTGAGTCAATTAAGCTTATCCTTATTTGTCCATTCTTTCATTAGTTAACACTTGTGACTGTCAATCGTGGCTCTCTCCTCATAACTGTTAGAGTGTTAGTTACATTTGACCAGTTATAGGTAATCTTAAACTAATAGTTCTTCAAGTCTTCAGCTCTCATTAAAACCTAAATTATTACAGTTCAATAAACTTATACAATGATTAAATGATCAGTTCTATCCCAGTGTGCTTTATATAAATTAACTAACTAGATAATTTTAACAATCATAAAAGTTACAAATAATTCCTAACATGATTAAAAGTTATGTTTCTTATTTTCAAACAATTTCTACTTTTAACCCACCCTTATAAAAATTGTAATTTATACTATAATTATGTTGGTATTAAATATTATTGAACATAGATTCTCATAAAAATTGTAATTTATACTATAATTATGTTGGTATTAAATATTAATGAACATAAATTAATTATGAATATTTTATTAATAATACTCTTAGTTATAATTGAATAATTTAATGTTAGATTTACGCATTGTACGAATGTAAAACTAAAGCATATAAATATATAAGATTATTACTTTATCATTTAAGAGACTCATATTGTTACTTAATTATATTTAGTACGTATTTTTATTATTGATAAAAAATGGATGCAAGGATCAAGTATTAAAGTAGGGAGTGATCGTTGCTATAAAAAAGTAAATTGGTAAACATTTTTTGTAGAACTTTTAATAGTTGAGCAAAAAAGTGACATTAATAAACCGAATCCATCAAAATGAGGGGATTTCGAAACTATATAGGAATTAGACTGTTTAGTTAATGAGAGATTAAAGGATTGAATATGTGTTATTATTTTTTATAATATATTATATTTATTAAACTCACTCGCCCATATTTAGGGAATCTCGAACTTATGACCTCTTAGTCACATACAAAACATTTTCACCACTATGTTCCGAATAGAAACTTAACATAAGCTACTTATACAAATAAAGCATACTATCATCTTTTCTGACACTTATTATAAAAAATTTCTAAAATTTAACATACTTAACTTAGGATAGAATTACGATGAATGATCCCTAAAAATTTCTTAGTATACATAACCGACTTGAACTCGAGCATGTTACAATTGGCCGCAAACATTATAAAAATCGAAACTAAATGTAATAAATTTATGACTAATCTAGACCCTCCAACAATTAAAAACTAATTTACAAACAAACCTCTTAAAAATGTCGCATTCGCATCGAGACATAAAGTTGCTAAATAAAATTCCAAATAATGTGACATTAACATCCAATCGCAAAAGAGAAAAGAATCTTCCTTTTTTTCTTATTTCATAAAACTTAGATTCCTTTATTTATAAATTTACATTTTGTCTTTCCTCTCATTTTTTTTTATTTTCTTTTTCGCGAAAAAAAAAACCACTAGTTTTATTGGAAAAGGAAAAGGGCATTGTCTCCCACTATATTAATTATTGTCTTTATCTTTAACGTCACCGCAACAGGTGTCTCAAATTAATTTTTGATGATAAAATAATTTTTCTGGAATATAATATTATATACAAAAATGTAATTCAGTCATGAAATTAAAATTCATGCTAAAAATAAAAATAATCTCCACCATTAAATTGATAATATCAATAGTTTAGATAAAAAAAATATTAATGATAAAACACAAAATATAATTTTCATTTTTCTTAATTATTTTTAAGTTATGAATTAGTTAAGATAAAATATTGAAAAAAAAACAATTAAACCATTAATTTTTTAAGTTATTACGAAAATTACATTATATTGTTTATAGGGGTGGGAAAAAATACCGAAATATCGATATACCGTACATATCGTATCGAAAAAATATCGAAAATACCGAAATCTTGATATACCGTCATTAACGGTATGGTATGATACCGTACCGAAAATCTACGGTATGGTAACGGTATGAGATTCTAAAATATAGGATATACCGTCTACATACCGTACCGAATATATAAATATTACTTTTATTTTAAATAATATAATATTATTCATATATAATAGTATTTATCCTATATATTTATTTCAATAAATGTTCATATCTAATATTTTTCTAATTTTAATTCTTTATTCTCCCTCGTTCAACTTATTTTTGTTATTGAGATGTTTTAAGAATATCACCTAGATTGAAATTCTAATAATCATTAGTACATTATTATTTTATTTTTAATATTTATTTTGTTATAGTTTGATTGTTATGATGTAAATTATCATAATTGTATTATTATATTGAAAAGTGATTATTTGAACATAAATAATATTAGTGTTAAAGACATATTTTGGTATTATAATGATTCACAGTTTCATTTCTTTTCATTTAACATTTTGATATATATGAGCATTTTACTTAGTTGTGTATAGTTATTAAAAAAAATAATTTATATTATATTATTGCACTTGTAGAATGAAAGAATATACAAAATAGACAATAATATTTAAACAAAGATTAATAATAATTTTAGTTTGATGATGATAAAAAAGTAGTGAGTTGATAAAATCGCATGACATGTAATCGGAAATTGGGTTAGAAAAAAATAATAATAATAAATAGTTTTAAAAAAATATGGTTAGAAGAAAAAATAACAACAAAATGAGTAACTTTTTTAAAGTTATTATCCTACATAATAAAGTATCCTACATTGATAAAGAATAAAACACACAAAAATGAAAGTATCTATAAATGAGCAGTCATTTTGATATCCCACATCGGTTAGTTATCAAATACAAATGAATTGAGTCACCTATAAAATACATCTTTGTATAGCTAATTAGTGTTATTACCTAAATCATCAATTCGGTGGTAATCGGGACAAGGTTGCCGACCACATAGCTGGTGAGAGGTTGCCTTGGAACTCATTTTTTAATTAAATAATAATATTATTAATATTTATATATTATTTTAATTAATAATATTCGGTACGGTACGGTACGGTATACCGTTATTACGGTACGATAACGGTATTCAGTTTATGTTATACCGAAACTTCGGTATACCGATAGTTACGGTACGGTAACGGTATGAATTTTCTCATACCGTAAAGTTCGGTATGGTATACGGTATGGCAAAAAAATTTCGGTATACCGTACCGTCCCACCCCTAATTGTTTAGCTATTAATATTATATTAATTAAGTTAGTAACCTTGACTAAATAATATTCGACCAAATTCAAATAATAAAAAACAATAATTATCATGATAATTCATTCAAAAATACAAAGGTAATGATTATTTTTCAATCTTAAATCTTTCAAAATCAACTAATAAGATGAGTTTGTAGTTTCGTGGAATTCATTGGTTCTCTCACTAGAATACATACATTATACATATGTTATATGTAAAAGAAGAGAGAGAGAGAGATTGATGAGTGATGAGTGAGAGGTCAGGAAGAAGAGAAGTAGCGGCGCATTTGGGCCCCAAAAGAGCGACTTTGCCGCCAAACAGCACATGCCGCTTTATGATCCAACTAGCGCTTCTTCCATCACCCACACAACTACTCCCATGTGGAATATAATTTTTTTATTTTTATTTTTCTTTTTTAAATAACAAAATTTTTTGAAAATAATCTCATTCAAACTTCGACATATTTAAATTTAGGAGAATTGTCGATATAGGACCCAAAAGATAGTTTGATTATCGATTCAATACCCGAAAGATGATATTAGTAACTGAGTTTCAGTTCACCTCTTAATTTAATGTTTTGATATGTCAAAATTTACTTTAGTACTAAATTTCTAGAGTCTTTAAATGTAATTTATGTATAGGATTGTTCGAGTTGTGATAGACTAGAAACTTATAAGATGCTGAAGACCGAGCAAAGCAATGGGAAACTGAGTTTCTGATAGAGCTCGAGATATTCAGAGACAAGTTTCCATGCTTAAGAGAAGATCCCAAAGAAACTTGAAGATTTGAAGACATGTGCACGTGCTTAAAACTTAGTAAGGCCAGAAACTTAGTTTCTGGAAACTAAGTTTTGGAAACTGAAACTGAGTTTCACTAAGTATGGCAGAAGCCTATACTGACTTTGGAATGTCAGTATAGAGATTCAATTTTTCACTAAGCACGTGAAAAACAAATGTTCGAAGTCAGACTTAAAGGCATTTCACTGCTAAGTCAAAAAGTCAGTACGAGGATGTCTCATACTTGAATTCATCGGACTGAAACTTAGTCTGAAAAGAGTAGGTGGAAAGTACAATACCAAAAACATAAAGCAGGCGGCAGAGTAGACAAAAGTATGGGCGATGATTGGACGATCCAGTCTTTGTCTCTAACAACTTGATTTTTGTGTCTAACGGGTGGAAATTCAAGTTGTCCCCCCGAAGATTATAAGTAGCTCGACACTTCAACATGAAAAGGTTACGAACTTTCACGAAAGATACGTTGAAGCTCTGTCAATTTTCCATCTCAAAAGCTCACTTATATTATGTGTGCTTTATACACAAGACTTGAGTTTCTAACTCAAGTTATCACTTCTATGCTACTGTTTTAAAGCACGAAGCTAAAACTTAAAGTTGAAGCTATTCTTTGGTGAATATAACTTTCAATATCCTACTCTGGGATATTGATTAATGATTATCACGGGCGTTGCCAACATCTTGAGTTTTGGGAAGAACAAGAAAACATCAAACCGAACAAGAAGAAGGTTGCGGGTGCGTGACTGGGTTAGTTTACAAGGAGTTTCTAGACACGTGACGACAACAGAACGAAGGATCACAAATGTCACAAAGTTATTGGCTAATGAATAAAGAATTGAGAAATAAATGTAGGTGGGTCTCGCAACCTTTTCCGGTTGTATTGGTTGTTGGTCGACCTAGGAGAGAGAAAGGAAGACAATTTTTTTATTCTTCAAATTACCGATATGGCAGACGACCATAACTATTGTGATAGCTGATAAAATTAGTCTTATACACTCTGAATTCGGGACAAACAGATGATTTCAATTTAAGACCCGAAAGATCAAATAATTCTCAATTGAGAACTTAATATTAAAATCTTAAATTGAGAATTGTCTGATTTTTCAGGTCCTCAAGGCTGAATTGATAACGATAATTAGTTTTGTATTGAAATGTATTTACTTATTTTTTCAATTTCTAATATATTTATTATTATTTTTATTAAAGAATATATTCATATGGGGGGCAACTACAATTTCATTACTGTCCTTATAAAGTGTAAATATCCATGTCATAATTATTTTTTTTATACATGTGAATACATGCACTTTTCATTAATGAAATAAAATAAATAAATGTGCATCATACATTACATATATGTATAAACTAATAATAAAATGCATTGTATTGTGCATAGGGAAGTGTATTTGGCTTACAAAACAATTATATGAACTAAAATTTTCATTTAGAAATTTGAACTTAACGATGTATGTATATTATTCTTCGTTTCAATTATTTGGCTCGAATTATTATTTTAGGGTATTTTAATTATACAATCCAATTTCTATATTTCATATTGTTTTTCTTTAGTGATTTACAATTACACCTCTGAATAATTTTGGAAAATAAAAATTGAGAATATTAAATGTAATATTATAAAAATAAGAGATTAATTAATATTTTAAATAATCATTATCTTGAAAATTTGCTTACAAAATTAAATAATCTTTAACAAGCGTAAGATCGGATAGAGTATATTATTTTAACAATTGCAAATAATATTTCTTTGATCACTTGATTATACTACATAAATTAAAGAGAGTGTTAAATACTAATCATTGTGTACATATATTTCATACGATACACTTCAATAATGAAAGATTTTTTAATAAAAAATGTAAGATCTATCTTTCTCTATTAATAAACTATTCAAGCACATGCGTGATTTAAAAACAACTTCAAATCATCATCATATAGCTACACTAACTTTATTGGTAAACTGCAAATTAAATAGGGTGTTAAGTATTAATCATTTTGTAAGTGCATCTCTTATAATATATATAAACTTTTCATGTATAAATTTTTTTTTTAAAATCCATATTTTTCTACTAAAAAACTATTCACGCACATGCGTAACTAAAAACCAACTTCAAATCATCAAATTATCTACATTTAACTTTATTGATGAAATAAACTTAGACGACATTGCACCGAAATAGGGAACATCATATAGAAAGTTTTTATGGGAAAAGTAGACTTTGTTTGATGCATGCAAATGGGGATTCTTTGAATTAGGTGAAGATTAGTGATTTTTTTTTTTTTTTGGGATATATTCATTGGACTAAATGTAATGCAACCTCCCTCGAGATCCCACCAATGAATATATACACATTTTTATATCTATACATTCATGTGACCAAGATTGCAGCCGAGATTTTATGGCCAAGAAACTTTGAAGTTCATCAATTCAAAGTATGTGATGAGTGGTTGCAAAATAATTCATTAACCGCAATAGTTTGCGAATCATATAGTAGGGATCGAGACTTCTGACATTAGTATAATTCTTTCCATCTTGTTCTAGTTTAGTTTCAAGGTCAAAAAGGGATTGCTCAATTTTCACTTTTTTAGCAATCTCAATTATGTGGATGAGAATCTTGAAAAAAAAAACTTAAGATTGACAATGTACAAATCAACCTATGGGAAAAATATGGTTGAGACATTGTGATATGAACGAGATCGCATGAGTTTTTACGAGATAGGTCGGGGTCGGGGTCGGGGTCGGGGTGGGGGCCGGGAGTGTTGGTTTTGTATAGAGCATCCCATGTAGATGGTAGCATGCATCAATGGAGGGGGATGTTGACTGCTTCGTGATAACGAATCTTCATATTTTTTGACAAACTTATTTAATTGCTTATATCTGCTGACATTTATGAGTTGTTTGTTTTTCCTTTAAAACACGCAACGCTTCAGAAAAAAATCTCACTATTTATTTATTTATTTGGTCAATTATTCTAATTGAAGAGTTTTTTTTTTTTAAACAATTAATTATGATAAGTTGATTTCCCATTTCTTTTCGGTTTTGATATCTAACTTGAAAGATAAATATACATCGACATTTCGAATCAATTTTTTTTTTACGTTATATTCAGTATTTCTTTTAGATTTTTTATGATTTAGTTTAGTTGTTCAATAGTTGGGTTAATTGTTTGTAATTTTTTATTTTTACTAATGATTAACTATTAAAAAGTACTCAATGAGTACGTCTAGGTATAGAGAATCCTGCTTAATTTAAAACATAAAAAAATTGAAATTAAAACAATGAAAACACAATATAGTTCATAAATATAAGAGGAAAATGGGAGGAGAGAAATGAGGGTGGAAGAGTGTGCATAATAAATGAGAGGTGGTAAACCAGGTTAATATCATATCATAATTAATGGAGAATCCCTACAAACCACATAATTAAATATTTATGTAGATATATATATATATATATGTAGAGAGAGAGAGAGAGAGAGAGAGAGAGAGAGAGAGAGAGAGAGAGATTTGGAGCATTGGGCAAGTTGCACAATATTTTGGTACTGCAAAAACAGACAGCACCACATGGATGGGGAAGCTAGGAAGAATGTGTGCCTACTACTACTACTACTATTGCTTACCTCCATTCAATTCTTGCTTATAAACAAATAATTCATCACATTCATATTGTATCTCCTTGTGATTTTTATCAATTGAAAACTCAAAAGTTACATCATTGCTTTTTTTTTTTAAAAAAAAAAACAAAATTCATCACACACAAACAGCACCAGAAACACAGGGCCCTGTCTGGTGTAACTTGTTTCCATTTTAGCACTGTCTGAATATAGCATGTTTCTGAAGCCCAAATATATGGAGCAGCTTCATGAAATCAAATGTGTCTACTAATTAATGTTAATATCAACCAATAATATGATCTTGAGGGAACTTATATTTCACTCAATTACAATGAGCAGCAGCTTATGTTATGCCAATCATCTGTCTTCATTTAGCAACTAAGATGTGTTCATGGGTTGTTAAACAACTGAACAGCCCACGACTACAAAAACGTAGTATGATAATTATTGGGGGTCAAAATAATATGGTCTAAAAGAGAAGGCCCAAAGATATATTGCCTTCGTTAGGCCCACAAAACAAAGAAAAAGTGAAGGAAGAATTTGCATTCAAGATATGTCCAAGAAAAATGAGCTAGTATTTCGAAAAAGATACTAGTGGAGATAGAACAAATCTAACATAGTATTGCATTTTTAGCGATATTTACTCACTTTGTTGCTGCTGTCACTTGTATGAATAGATATATCTAACCTAATATTGCGTTTTTAACGATATTTATTCATTTTGTAGTTGCAATCACTTGTATAAATAGACAAATCTAACCCAATATTGCGTTTTTAGCGATATTTACTCATTTTGTTGCTGCAATCACTCGTATAAATAGACCAATCTAACCCAATATTGTGTTTTTAAGATATATTTACTCATTTTGTTGCTGCAGACACTTGTATAAGCACATAAATCTAACCCGATATTGTGTTTTTAGCGATATTCACTCATTCTGTTGCTGTAGTCACTTGCATAAATAAACTTACCCGCTCTTCACAATAAGGGAATTCAAATATTAGTACATTTACTAGCTCCTTACTTAAATACAAAATTACCCGCAACAATAATCACAACAAGGCGATCCCTTTGTATAGATACTAAGACATGTTTGTCTCAGGCGCATATTACATATATAAACCAAAACATCAAGTTTAGTCGAAACTATCCGTCATTTTTCAATTCTAGTACCAACTATTTTATTTTTCAATTTTATGTCCGAACTATAAAAAACTATTCAAATCTAAGGACAAAAGAAGTTTTTCAGCATCGGAAAGCTGACCGGCATGCAGAAAATCCACATCATTTGATTTACAATGTGTCATTTTTTAATATAACAAGGTTTCCGGCATGCCCCGTCAGTTTTTCGATGTCGGAAAGTTTCTTCATAATTTTTAATAATTCAGACATGAAATTGAAAAAGAAAATAGTTGGTACTAGAATTGAAAAAGAACGGATAATTTAGACTAAAATTGATGTTTTGGCCTACATATGTCTGCAAAAAGTTTCAAATGAGCAAGCAAGTTGAGCCCCTACTTTTTTCAATAAATGGTGGCCAAACAAGTTATACACAACACCTCTGCTTGAACAAAGTATATTCAGAAATTCCACAGAATGAAATAGTCAGTTTATTAACTACCAAACTCTCTATACAAAACCATAATGTAAGAATAGTATACTAGTATCAGATTGCAATAAAAGTCAAGAACACAGGAAATAAAATGTAGAATAGCAGCAGCAGCAGCAGTATATGACAGTAAAATATAAGGCAACGCACATGGAGGATGTCATGATTCCTAGCATCACTTCCACCTTTTCATGTACTTGTGCTTCCCAAACATGCCATGCTTCCAACGTTTCCCGTACTTCCCGTGTTTGAACTTCCCATGCTTAAACTTCCCATGGTGGCCGTAAAACCCACCGTGATGATGGTACGCCCCGTGTCCATGTGCCAGGTGGTGCGCGCCATACATGGCTGCAGCTGCTGCTGCACCCCCTGCTAGGAGTCCTCCCATTCCATGGCCTGAAACATCAACACAACACATCACATCATAAGATACCTCGTTTCTCCAATCATCGATCATCGTTTAATTTGCAACACGTGTTTCAAATAAAGATACCTGAATGAGATGCACCAGGGTAGCCTGATGGAGGGTATCCATGTGGAGGGTACCCTGCAGGTGGGTACCCTGATGGAGGGTAGCCATGTTGTGGAGGATAACCGGCAGGTGGATACCCTGCAGGAGGGTATCCTTGCGGAGGATATCCTCCGGCGGGAGGATATCCACCTGGTGGAGGGTAGCCATGAGGAGGAGGGTATGGTGCAGAAGGGGGGTATGCTCCATGAGGAGGGTAATGCCCTGCTCCAGCAGCGTACATGGCAAGATTAGAGAACAGCCCTTTGTCCTTCTCATCCTGCCCATCGTGTTTATCCTTTCCACCTCCCATATTTCTTAGCTTGAATCAAATTCACAGACCCTGATCAAACAATCAACACAATCATCAGCTACAACTTAGTAAATTGTGCTAAATCGCAACAGCAGAAGAAGAATAATTGCTTGATGAATTGTATAACATAGTATAATCTCATCCAGAAATTAGTAAAAATTTGCACCTAATTTTGGGCAACAAACAAACACAACCTTCAGTTTTTCATTTCCACAAACATCAACCGGGAATTCATGAGGGGTTCTATTCAAGAAAAAAGTAAAACAAGAGAAATTCCAACTAACCAACAATCAACCCTAAAATCCCTCTCCCTCCCTTCCTCAGCAAAGGAAAATTAACAATTAATTCGAGATTCTTCTCAACAGATACATGATAGATGAAAATCTGCATGATCAAACGATCGAGCACATGAATCAATAAACCACAGGCAACGAACACAGAAATCAGACACTTGCGCATGCACGCATACAACGAAGAACATCACAGAAACCGATTTTTTTTCAATAAACAAGAATTCCAGCACCATCATAAGCAAAATCCAAACACAAGTAAAGGAACACAACAAATTTGAAGGCGAATAACATCACAAAAATCAGAAAAAACACTTTCAGAAAATAATAGAAATTGCAACTCCTACCTTATTGAATTCGCCTCAACGGCAAAGCCCCCTTTGCTTTTTTTTTTTTTTTTTGGATTATTTTTTCCTCCTATTGAATTGAAGAAATAATAAAACGAGCGGTTAAACAAATATCTCCTGATGAAATTTGTGAAAAAATCGTTACCATCATGTCATCATATATATTAAATAAAACGCGTTTCTTCTACGCGTGAGCTTTATTAGGTGAAAAGTGTTTCCAAATCCAAATATTTTAATAATTTTGTATGGTATTTATTCTTATCTTCTAAGATTGCTGCAATAATATCATAATATATACAACGTTCGATTTTGTTATTGAAATATATATATGTATTATCCATATAAATGTTTTGAAGTTTCTTTGGAGTTGCGTGCCAAATACCATACAATTTAATATTATATTTGAATATTATTATATAAAATCTTATGATCAATGTAGTCAAATTTGGGCCAACCACATGGCATCTATATAATCTATAATCAATTTTGATTTTTAATTGATTATTACATTGATTCACATTTTGTTTTAATTTAAAATATGTGACACGTGTTGGTGTGAATAATTTTATTTTAAAATAGTGTTCCAATTATTGGGAAAACACGAAATTTTATCCAAAAGTCTTTATTTTTCGGAATTTTATTCAAAAATTTATTTGTTAGTGGATTTTATCCAAAATAATTTTATGTTTGAGAATTTTATCCAATTTGATAGACATTCATTTTTTTTAACGATAAATCACCCATTAAATCACACGTAATGTCCACGTCGCGTTCAACTAACGTCTTTGTAGATTATTAATGAGTTGGGCACTACGCGAAATTTAACGAGTGATTCATCGTACAAAAATTATGTTAGTCAAGTTGGATAAAATTTTCAAACAGATAATTATTTTGGATAAAATTCCCGAAGAAATAAAACTTTGGATAAAATTTCCAAACAAAAAAATATTTTATGTTGTCCCTCTAAATATTATGCATAATTGCGCATGAATTGCCTGAGCATTGAAGTATTTTATCATTTCATTATCGCTAAAAAAAACATTCAAGGTCGAAATTACGGCCTAACACTTGATTGAATAATCGAGTCCTTACATTTTTATTTTCAAGAACTCTATTTTCAATAATAATAATTTAAAAATAGAGAGAAGAGAATCCATGAGTTTGTAAAATTCAAGCAAAATGGTTGACATTGTTGCTGATGATGAATTCGATTCCATGCACACTATTCTTTTTCTAGTGTGCCTGCTTGGAATTATTTAAAGTAGTGGATAAAAATGATAAAATAAAAAGTAAAGGATGACAAAAGATTTGGTAGTATCAACCACATTTTGAAAGTAGTGGAAGAAAATAATGTCGTTTCATTCATCCTAACATCCAAAGACTCATGTATACCTATTTTACACAACACGATAACTCAATACATATTTACACGATAATAATGAAGTAGTATCGAGTCCAAATGAGTTCGTATAGTTATCTCGTTTATGCGATTATGACATCGTGTTGAATCATGCTAACCAATAAAGATATCATTTTTCTTGTTATATTTGTATTGAGTATATTCTAAATAGAGTAGGAGTGACAATTTTTTACACAATTCGATAATCCGACATAAATCCACAGATAATAATGAATATGGATTAATCTAATAAGAATTCGAATCTTTATCGAATCAATACAATAAGAACACGAAAAATTCGGACCGAATAATCTGTAAATCGGACCGAATTCAGATCGGATTCGGTTAATCTATTAAGAATTTAATAAAAAAATATTATTCATTTAATTATTAAAATTTAATAATTAATATATCAATTATTGTATTTTTATTTTTTTTTTACCAAGTATTGGATAATTTTTCATTTATCGGATTGGATATTTATTGGCTTCTTATAGGATCGGACCGAATTCGGATACAGAATTAACATTCTCTTATCGGATCGAATCGGATACGGATTTGGTCTGAACGGATCGAATAATTAACAGATCGACACGATAAAGATCCGACCACACGAATTGTCACCCCTAAAATAGACTGTGTTTGTATCATTATCATACCGATACGAAAACAACCCAACATGCACGAATTGTCAGCGCTACCGATTTCTAGGAAAGAAAGGCTACAACATCTTGCCACCATGCTAAATAGGAAAAACTGCAAGCACATGACAAACATTTAGATCATCAAGAAATGGTGAATCGTTTTCCTCTTCTCACACATTAACAAAACAAAGCATGAAAATCAAACTAGATAATGGGAAGCTGCTAAATGCATTTTTGGATTCACACACATTAGCAGAAGACAATGGGCTAAACAAAGCCAGCAAATGCACCATCATCATCATAATCCAGACAGAGAGCAAACTAGTGTTACCTCGTTTTCCGCGTTCAATTCTTCGACCATTTCTCAAGACATCTACACATAATAACCAGATCATATGAGTTTTGCCAGTAAATGTGTCACTTCAAGGTTTCAAAATATATTTCACCAGATAGAAATGATGAGAGGGAACTTCCTCTTGGAGGAATCCCTCTCATATATAAGTGGTTTGCTCCAAATTTCTACTACGTCAGGAGTAATCATCATGCCCAAGTAGAATTCCTTCGGAAACAGTGAAAGCTGTGTAGTCAACATCTTTCATTTGCTTAGTTAGCCCCCATAGCAAATGGAAAATTTCATCTGACTGGCTGTTAGAAGTGTCGTCAACTGAGAAAGGAGAGAACCCATCACCGATATCAACCCAAGCGCATCCGGGATCCTTCCTCACGCCCAAGTCCCTCATGAACGACCTTACTTCGACTAGCTTGCTCCAACAACCAGCAGCAGCATACATGTTTGCAATCAAGACGTAGTACCCTGAATGTTGAGGTCTCAATTCCAGCAGCTTCTCAGCTGCCCATTCCCCAATATCTTTATTCCCATGGATAAGACACGCTCCAATAAGGGTCGCCCACAGTTCAGACGTTGGCTCATAGGGCATTGATACGATAATTTCTTTAGCTTTATTTAATAAGCCAGCCCTGCCATAAAGATCAACCATACAAGCAAAATGCTCCAAATGAGGGGTTACGCCGTATAGAGTTTGCATCTTCTCAAAGTGTGATTGACCATCATTCACAAGACCAGAATGGCTGCAAGCTGATAATACAGAAACCATTGCCACGTGGTCTGGTTTTATTTGAGATCCTATCATTTCATCGAATAGTTTAAGAGCAACTTTACCATCCCCCTGTGCACCATATCCACTTATCATTGAAGTGTAGGAAACTGCATCTCTCTTGTCAAGCAAATCAAACAGTCTTCTAGCAACTAAAACTTTACCTGATCTTGCGTAAGTGTCGATGAGAGCATTCCAGAGTAGCAAGCACCCCTGAAATTCTGCATGCCTGGCAATATAGCAGTGGAGCTCTTTCCCATGTTTTAGGTTTGCCACACGTGCACAAAGAGGTAAAATGCCTGCTAGTGTCACATAATTGGGTTTCATCCCCGTAAGCAGCAATTCTCTGAATAGAGATGTAGCTTCTTCAGGCTGATCCCACTGCACATAACCAGATATGATGGAGTTCCAGGAAATTAAATTCTTAGCTTCTATCAATCTAAACACAATATAAGCATGAGTTAGGTCTCCACATCGAGAATACAAGGTAATCAATGCATTTTTTACATTAACATAGTCAATGGAAGAATTCCGAATCGCCAGTCCATGAATTTCTTTCCCCAGTTTCAATGAACAAATATGAGAGCAAGCGCCTAACGCAATAATCACTGCCACGGGATCTAGATGGCAGAGAGCAGCACTCATCTGACCAACTAATTCAAGCGCCCTCTTGAAGTTGCCTATCTTCAAGCAGCCTCCAGCAATGGTATTCCAAGTCACAACATTTGATCTCACACCATGTTCTTGCATGCTCTCGAAAAGCTCAAAAGCCTCATCCCACATACCCCTGGAGGCATATTCTGAAATCATCGAGTTCCATGAGATGTCATCCTTGATCAACATACTATCGAAAATACTTCGAGCAGTTACCAAATCACCACATTTCCCATACATAGAGATCAGTGAATTCTGCACAAACAAGTCCGAGTTTACAGAGCTAGCATTAATAGATTTATGAACCTCTTTTCCGAAATCAAGATTTGATTGCTCAGCACAAGCCTTGAGAACAGATGGATAAGTGAAATTATCAGGACTTATTTTCCTGTGACACATTTGTTTATAGGCAATAATAGCTTCCTCAAAATGCCCGCTGCTTACGTACGATGAAATAAGGATATTCCACTGTACAGGATTCTGACTCTTCGTATTTGCAGCAACAAAATGAGCATCATGAAGGCAACTAAAAGATGCATAGTATGCAACTATTTTCGGGACCAACACATAGTTATCTTGGAGACCTAAAGTAATAACTTGGCCGTGAAGCTGTTTCCCTTCTGGTAGCAACTTGTGTTTGGAACAAGCCAACAATAAACAAGACAATGCATCCACAACAAAATCACAGGAAGCAGATGCTGCGGCATGACTTTGAATAAAAGAAAAAACCCTCGAGGCTTTAGACAAATGACCTTGGCTTGCACAATATCTCAAGGTTGTCAGAAGGCCTTCCACCATTAAATCATCAATTATATCATCACTCCTACAATGTTTTCATGGACAATGTAAGATTCACACAAATGACCTTGGCTTTTCTTCGGGACATCCACCAGTTTAATTCCCTATCCAGTTCAATGGAAAGTAATTTTCAATTTGATAAGAAATGTCCATAGGAGGCATATGAAACCAAGAAAAAATGCAATGCCTGATGTTCCCTCTCACAAACATTTTGCCACAACAAACACAATATCTGCATGACTGCAGCAACATCTTTCCCTCCACCAAAAAATCTTTGATAATTTAAAGCAGCCGCAAAAATACAAAATTACCATTTAAGCATCATTCACTATCTAATCTAATAACCTAGTTACTGAATACATCGGTGAATTGATTTTCTACCAAATTGAAAATACCACAAAAAATATTCATCCATTTCTTCAGCATTATCTGATCAACCTCAGGGGAAAATACAAAAACTCAATTATTTAAATTCCACAAGCATAATTTAATTCATCTTCGTAATCCCAACACCAACATAACATAAGATATCTATTTCATTCATAAAATCTGTGGAGAAATAAAAGGAAAACACAACATTTAAACGGTTACAAACTCATCATTATCAAATCCAACTTCAACAGACATACCAAATTACAAACAATTCCAGTATTCCACATACTTACAACAAACGTACAAGAGAGAGAGAGAATCTTCAGATTTGGTAGTCTTAAAAGAGAGTTTAGCATTGGGGTTAACTATTAACATAAATAATAATAATAATAATAATAATAATAATAATAAATGATAATAAATACATACATAAAAAAGTAACAACTTAGATTAAAAAAATTTCTTGTCACTAACTTTAAAAAAAACACATTTTTAGAGCTTTTTTTTTTTTTTTCGTTGAAGTCACCAGCAAATTAAATATGCGTTAGCCAGTTAAATTAAGGATCAATTGATTTAAATATCATAAATTCTAATCTCAAATCAGTGCACTCTTGTTTAAAATCAGCCTTTTTCGAGCATTTTCACCCTAGGCCTGCTTGAATGATGCAGATTTCATCATGCTCATCCAAAACTCATCCACATCAAAAATATGGTGTCCATTGGATGGGGAAGTAAGGAAGGAATACAATGCAGCAATCAAGAATCTGATTTAAATGTCAATTCCATAATATGAGTAACAGAAACGAACATGCATGAATTAAACTCAATCGTCTCATTTTTCCACAATCATATAGCTAGAACTTAGCAAACACCATCATCATGAAATAAGCAAAAGTTCCACAACAAATTATTAACATTGCATGCATATACTTCTCCTACGCATTAGCTAAATTTCTCAACACCACCACCACACAAACTTTTCAAAAGAAAATGCAAGCCCTTGCTAACAAATTCAACAGACAAATCCGGCAAGTGCAACGATACCTGTTGATTGTTGTCGAGCCTGATGTGCGCCAGAATTTCTTAAAAGCTTCCACCGGAGAAGTTTCCGATTCTCACAAAATCCTGAAGCGCGAGCGATATGGTTTCCGGCTTCATTATTCCAGACTCTGAATTTGACGTATTTTTATTCTTTGGTACGTTTGGTGATTTCGGTTGGGCGGCGGCGGGAATGGTGAACTTCGGAGCGGAAAAAGTAGCAGCAGACGCGGCGGCGAGCAGAGCCTGAGAGCCCCGGAGCAAACCAGACGCAATCAACATCGCTAGGGTTTAAAAGCTCAAAATTTTTTACAAAATTCAGTTGAAATTCACATGATGAGAGAGAAAGCAGAGATTTTATTTTTTTTTTCCTTTTTCTCCCCATTTTTATTTAATAAATATCTTAGCAATGAGTTGGGCTAAGAAAAGCCCACATTTTGAGACTCGATAGAGAGAGAAAGGGTGGAGCCACATTGCTGTTGTCTTCCTCTCCACCTCATTCCGCAAGTAATCGCCATTTCCTCTTATCCTTTTTATTATCTCTTTCTGCCATTCACCCACCTCTCTCTCTCTCTCTCTCCCTCCCTCCCTGAAACACCTACGGTTATCGCAGTGAGCTTTTCTCTATACCTCCTCCAACTCCAAGCAAGTAGTTTTGCTTCATTGCCTCATCAGCAGTAGTTGAAGTAGCAGAATTGTACTAGAAAGAATGTTTGGAAGTGTAAATACATATTTATGTATGTGTGTATAGTAGAAGTATGTCGTGCCTGTTGCCGCAATTCAAGTGCTCTCCCGACACCTTTGCAGTAAAATTCAAGTCCCAGAATCATTCGTCTATCCTCTTACGTCAGTAGCTCCGTCTCTCTCTCTCTCTCTCTCTCTCTCTATATATATATATATATATGTGACTATGTGTGTGTTTGTGTTTTATGCGATTGTCATGTGTATTATTGACTTTTTAGTATTTGGAATTGTAGAGTTCGGGATAATGCTGTGTGTGTTTGTGGTGAGAAAATGAATGTGTTCAATTTTCAGCTTGGGTTTTCTTAGTCTTCATGCTCTGCTATTTACAAAATTCCAGTTATTAGACTTGTGGAGAATGGGCTGAACTTTCTGAAGAATGGTGATATCAGATTTTGTTTATGTTTTGCATTGTATACTGGTGTGTGAGTCTGTTATGTTTGATAATTTTAGTTCCATTCTGGTTCGCCTAATTGTTGCTCCTTAGAGGTTTTATTCTTCTTGGAATGATGATAACCATAACTAAGATATTGTGGAGTCCATAAGATTTTAGGGGTGTTTGTAAACCATTTCATGTAAGATGTAGTTTCCCTGTAAAAGGATGTTGGGAAACTTATAAGCCCTTCTTGAAAAGGTTAAAAGATCTTAACTCGCTTTAGTTTTAGTTGCGACATAGCTGTTATTGATGTAGAAGCTCATGAACTCTTTAAAATAAGCAATACCAAACACAGTCATTATATTGGTTGAAACCTAAACATGTAGGATCCTTTGGTTTTTATCATATCCAAGAGTGTAAGATTTTTTTTGGTCTTCGTGTTTGATGTAATTGGTTGACCTCAAGCTTCAAGAACTGTGAATTTATTTTGGAATGGACTTGTTTGCAGCGAAGAGTAGGGAGACCATCAATTTCCGGACACAATGTATCTTATCTGTCGCATCAGTGCCAACAGGGACAACATCTGCGGTGCTAGAGAAGCCACAGTTACCACCATTAGAAACATTTCCTGATTCAGCTGCTGGTGATAGGTCATGGAGAACATCAACATCTGCAACGCTCGAATTGGAGAAAGTACATTCGTTGGACACTCATGGAAGTCCTTATGTTGCAAAGAGATCATTGACATGCGTAGGAGCAGCTAGCCGCCTTTCTGAGGTTGGACATACTTAATAATCAGGATAATTCTTTTGGAACAAGTAAATTTCTTTTGAAAAAATCGAGTTGTAGGAGAAATACTGATTATTTCGCTACTTGAATAGTAGTTGATGGAACTGGTTAGCTACTCCCATTATTTCTTACTTCAATTACAATGCAGATAAATCTTGGTACAGATTTGGATAATGTGACTCTTCTCACAAGTGAAGAAACTGCCATCACTGCTGCTGCATCGGAAGCACTTGCTCTAGCTAAGGCAGCAGTCAAGGTAGCAAAAGATGCGGCCATGATGAACAGACATCAGAAATTCACCAAGTCGAGTAGCACTGCCACAGGAGTCTTACCTGAAGTTGATACTTTAATGTTTGAGAAGAGTGAGCTTATCCATCTTGAAGATAGAGTTTCCACGGAGGCTAAAGTTGCTGAAAACGGGTTAGGGAAAAATTATACGGCTTCTTATCCCCTTGTAGAATCTGATGATGTGGAGCCTAGTGCCGAGGAACTGGAGTTTCTCGAGGCACAGCTCTCAAGTAGTGTAGCTGTTAGATCAGAACGACAAACAGAGCGAAAAGCCCGGAGAAGTAGGGCAGCAGAAAAGGCAGCAGCCAATATTGTGTCTGTGAAATCTGGTTCTTCAAGCCGGAAAAAGCGCTCTTCTGTGCAGGAAGTAGATTACTCTGACCCCTTGCGTTATTTAAGAGGGACTACAACTTCTTCCAGACTACTTACTTCTTCCGAAGAACATACGTTGTCAGAAGGGATCCAGGTAGCTTTGGAGAAATTTTTTTTCCTTATATGTTGTTTTCTCCATTCATACCTGTTCTTATTTTACAATGTTGTTTTTGGGTTAATAATAATTGTTTCCCTCATTTAGCAGAAAAATCCTCTTTATGTTGACATGTCCACCTTCCATTTTTCCAAGTGAATTCACAACTTATTGCCATCTTAACTAATAGTGAAACTCAGTTTTATGATATGGACAGTATGTTCGATCTCTTTGCGAAGTCTGATGACTTACCACGGTTCTTGACTAGCAGGTTTTGTATCAACTTTTAATCAAAACAGCTTTGAGTTAGACCTTGATAAATGATAGCTTGCTTCTGCTGATTATTCGCTTGTATAAGGTCTAGATTCTTTTAACTTAGTCCGAAGATACTGATCTTGTCATTGTTGAGTGGTAATCCTGATTTCTGAGTGGGATACGTCCCCGTCGGATCCACACCCTAATGTGGATGGATGTGTAAGTGGGGATCAATCCTTCACCTTTGACTATGGTTTTGGGTGAAGTTGGCTGATTTTTGTGTGATTTTACCTTAACACATATCCACCATAAATGCAGGTCCTGCTGAAGTTGGAAAAACTCCAGGAAGAGCTCACTCAGCGTTTCAACGGTCAGCCGACTCTTGCCCAATGGGCTGCAGCGGCTGGTGTTGACCAGAAAACTTTGAGGAAGCAACTGAATTATGGTATTCTATGCAAAGACAAAATGATCAAGAGCAACATACGGCTAGTTATTTCTATTGCGAAAAATTACCAGGGAGCTGGGATGAATCTTCAAGATTTAGTTCAGGTGTCAATGATTCTGAAACCTCTGATTGTCAAATATGAAGTTATACAAGGCATTAGGACCTATTCATCTCATGCACCATCTTTACTAATTGTTCTGCATTTCCTCAGGAAGGATGCCGTGGGCTCGTGAGGGGTGCCGAGAAATTTGATGCGTCGAAAGGTTTCAAGTTCTCCACCTATGCACATTGGTGGATAAAGCAAGCAGTGCGGAAATCACTCTCTGACCAGTCCAGGACAATCAGACTACCTGTAAGATTTCTGCTGCGTGTTATTTTATGCGATGAGTTTTCCATTTCGACTCATGAATTTGCCTGCTGACAGTTTCACATGGTTGAGGCTACTTATAGAGTGAAGGAGGCAAGAAAGCAACTCTTCAGTGAGAATGGTAGAGCTCCCAATGATGAGGAAGTTGCTGAAGCAACCGGGCTCTCCATGAAGCGACTCTCTGCAGTCATGTTGACCCCCAAAGCTCCGAGGTCCCTCGACCAGAAAATCGGAATCAACCAAGACCTCAAACCCTCGGTATGTCCAAAAACACATCTCTTTTTTATCCAAGTTGTAAAAATCGGATTAGGCAATGCCTAGTAGGGGTGTTCGCAGTTTGGTTTTGGCTGATTTTGAAGGAAAATCTCGGTCAAACCAATAGGTACGGTTTGTGATTTTTTTTCCAAACCAAATGAGCCAAATAATTTATTAAAATCAAACCGGCCAAACTGTATAAAAAACGGTTTGGTCCGGCTAGTTTGTCGGTTTAAAATGAAACATGTTTTAAATTTCAACAATGCATTAGTATATATATTTCCAAAACATAAATTATGTAAATTGGTTGAGATGTGAGTGAGGCTGGAGAGAAAAAACGATAAAATAGGTTAGGGTCCGGTCCGGCTGAAACAGTCGGATTGGGCCTCCAAACCGGAACCGGACCGGTTTTGATCAGTTTCAAAATTTTCAAACTACCAGTTGGAAAATCAGAATTATAACCGGCCAAACATGCCAAATAAATCCAGTTTGGCCGGTTTGAACGGTTTCGGTCGAACCACGAACACCCCTGGCGCCTAGTGCTGTTTTGAAAAACACTTAGGCAGTGGGAGTCTAATATGGTTGCCTTATGGAATGGTTGATGTTTGCAGGAAGTGATAGCAGACCCGGAAGCAGAAACATTGGAGGAGGTGCTGATAAAGCAGTTGATGAGAGAGGACTTGGCGAAGGTGCTAGACAGCCTGAACCCGAGAGAGAAGCAAGTGGTGTCATGGAGGTTCGGGCTGGAGGATGGTCGAATGAAGACGCTGCAAGAGATCGGGGAGCTGATGGGCGTGAGCAGGGAGAGGATCAGGCAGATAGAGTCGTGCGCGTTCCGTAAGTTGAAGAACAAGAAGAGAACCAAGCTTCTGCAGCAATATGTGATGGCCTGAAACAGCCAGCACAAACCTACCTAGTCCAGTGCAGTTAGTAGAAGAGAAGAATCAATCAATCCCCCTTCATTCCTTCTGAGCTTCGTTTTTGCAAGGAATCTCAACTCATTTTCCTCCATCGGTGCGGCACCTCAACTCTTTTCTTTCCTCAGTAAGAAGTGAGAATAGTTCTCTCTCTCTCTCATTATTTGTGAATACTAGACATTTTGCTTTTCTTTATGAAAGAATCAACTTTACATATCAGAAATTCAGGTTTATGTTTTGTACTTCCTCCGTCCCGATTATTTGGTCCATATTTCGTTTTCAGGGTGTCCTATTTATATGATTCATTATCTAAATTTAGTATTGTTTTTTGCACGTGTTTATAAATTTACCCTTATAAATTAAACATAATTATTAGAGTTATTATTAATAGTTATTGCTAAATAAGAGTAATTCAGAAAATTTGTTAATGTATTCATAAATAAATTTTGACATTAGTGCAAGTTAAAACAGGACCAAATAAATGGGATGGAGGGAGTATATATATATTTTTTTATTTGACCCGTGGGATGGAGACTTTGTTTCCATTATATTGGTCAATTAATTTTGGATAAATACAATATTAAAATGATATATTTTCTAAGCGATAAAATAAAATTAATAAATAAATATTCCGAAATTCATAAAATATTCATTCCTTTCAAATTAAATACTAAAAATTGATATATTTTTTAAAAAATAAAATAAATAAATAAATATTATTTGTATATAATTGTTATTTTATGTAATCGGCATGATTTTATTTTATTTTATTGCCTCATAATTTATATTTTTATTATTTCAATTACATGTGGAGTTTTTATTTTAACAATAAATTTTCTTAAAAAAAAGTCAAATGAAATAATTAAATATAATATTATGGTAAGATAATCATAATTAGAGCAGTTGAATTTAATAATCTCTTTGTTCCACTTTATTAGTTAATTTTTTTTTCGTGTTTCTCATTGTCAAAAATGAAATTTAATCCACACTCACTAATAAATTATTAATTTTCATTATCTTTAATTTTTTATTATTATATCTAAAAAATGAGACTATTAAGAGCAGCTGTAGTGGGGAAATCTTATAAAAATAAGATCCCCACCTCAGCATCCTTTATCTAGCTGGAGGAGAGGGAGAAAAAAAGGGGTGGAAGGAATCCAATTTAAGATCTCAGTTCTTGCATAAAGGTGGCCCCGCTGCCACGTGTGCGTGAGCCACACGCGGCTTCCTATTGGCGCGTGTGTCCTGGGCCGCGTGTGGCGCCTCCCCAGCCCCTTTTTTTTTTCCTTTTCCTTTTATTTAATAATTTTGTTGTTTTCTCTTTTTTTTTAATTATGTAAATCATTTTTTTTTTGTTTTTTTCTTATTCGTTTTAAATTGATTTTGCTGTTTTTTTTTTTGCTCTTTTTTTATTATTATGTAAATCCTTGTTTTTAATTATTAAATTATTTAATAATTTTGCTGTTTTTTTTTTGTTTAAATTATGTAATAGTGTATTATCTATTAATGTGTGATTTTTTTTATGTAATATTAAACTTTTTAATTTAATGTAAGATTCAATTAATTCGAATTAATTAATTTTAACAAACAAAATTTATTATTTAAATTAATAATTCATAATTTAATTAATTAATTATTTATCTATATTCAATATATACATATATATATATATATATATATATATATATATGTATAATATGAATTAATGATTATGATAAGTGGGACCCATGAATAGTATAAAGTAAAAAGTGGATAAATAAAAAAAATGATAGTGGATGTTAATATGGATATTTGTAAAATATGAAATGATAATAATTAATTATGTGGCACACACGTGGCGGGATCTTAACTATTTATAAGATCCCACCACTGTGGGTGCCCTAATACCATACCGCATTAACTAACAATGAATTAAATTAGGATAGAATTATTGGCCGCGGTTTTCGCCTAAGATTTTGGCGCGAGAAATCAGCTATGGTAAAAATAAAAAAGTTTTGATTAAAAAAAAATGAAAAGATTAAATAAGAAAGACTTAATAGCAATAATTTTTTAAGTGATAATAAAAATGAAAAATTAGATACGAAAAGTTGAAAAATTGAATAGCGTCGGAACAAATCATCATTCGATAATCTACCTATCTCCTAATATATTAAAATAAAAAGTTTCATTTAATTAAATTTTACTCCCACCGTCTCAGGACACTCACAATGTATTCATTTTTGGTCTTTTTTGGAAAGTTTTAATTAATTAATCATTCACTAACCCTACTAAACCTACTTCACTATCTCTCTCTTAATCTTACTTCACTATCTCTCCTAATCAGTTTTTCTTGATCTCCCCGCACACGGTTAGGGCTGGCAATTCGTGCGTGTTGGGTCGTTATCGTGTCGTGTCTTATCGTGTCTTGTCATTATCGTGTCTTGTCATTATCGTGTTTGAGCTTAACGGGTTCGTGTTGGGTTCGTGTCTGAGCTTAACAGGTTCGTGTCGTGTTCGTGCTCATCGTTATCGTGCGTGTTCGTGTCGTGTTATCGTGTCGTATTAAATTTTTTTGTCCCAAGTGTAAAACTGACAATTTTAGTAAGGTTAATTTTTATCGTGTCGGGTCGTTTTCGTGTCGTGTCATTATCGTGTTTGAGCTTAACGGGTTCGTGTCGTGTTCGTGTTTGAGCTTAACAGGTTCGTGTCGTGTTCGTGCTCACTTTTATCGTGCGTGTTCGTGTCGTGTTATCGTGTCGTGTCAGAAATTGCCAGCCCTACACACGGTTAAACGTCTCAAGAGACCTGGTGTTAAGATATTCTTTATATTTAGATATATCTTATATATTCTTGTTCATCAAGATTATGTATATCTTAGATTTCCTATTCCTAGTTAGATTTGGTTTGTTTGTACTATATAAACCTTGTTGTACATCATTATTCAATTGAGTGAAATACAAATTATTATTTCCCTACATGGTATCAGCCAAACATTGGCATAAACCCTAGTTTTTCCTCCACCCTTATTTTTCAATCGGCGCCGCCTCTCTCATTCATCCATGGTCGCGCCTGTTGATGTCTCGGAACTTCCGACCTTACCTTTATCCACGATAATTCACATGGTGAATATCAAACTTACATCTTTAAATCATCTTCTTTGGCACGCTCAGATTGAGCCCCTACTCATTACACAAAACTTTCTTCCATACGTTGATGGCACAATCGCCGTGCCCGCCCGCACCATCACTTCGTCATCCGGCGCGCCGTCCCTCAATCCAGAATACTCCAAATGGTATTCCCGAGATCAACTCATCAAGTTATTCTTGGTCTCTACTCTGACTGAGGAATCAATGGCTGTTATCATTGGTTGTGCTACATCATGTGACGTCTGAAATGCTTTATCTCGCTCGTACAGTCACATTTCTAAAGCTCGTGAACTGGGTCTGAAGGATGACCTTTTATCTATGAAACAGGCCGATCTTTTCGTGGCTGAATACGGTCACCGCTTCAAAGGCATCTGCGATCAACTCTCGGCTATTGGTCGATCCATCGACCCATCTGATAAGTCCCATTGGTTCCTTCGTGGTCTGTCTTCATCCTTCTCTACGTTCACTGCCGTGCAGATGGCACAGAAATCGCTGCCGGACTTCGATACGCTCCTCGCGCGAGCCCTTAGCCACGAATTATTCATTCGTGGCTCCGACTCGTCCCCTGCCACCCAGCCGGCTGCCTTCCATGCTGATTCCACGCCTCGTCAGTCCAGCGGGAAAAATAGTTCTCGTGGTCGTGGTTGTTCGAGTAATGGTTCGAAAAAGAAGAAGCAGCCCTGGTGTTATTTTTACCGTCAACTGGATCATGATATTTTCGACTGTCCACGTCGTTTTGACCAATCATTCACACGCCAATCTCAGCCACCTCCTACTGCTCAGTTAGCTGAAGTTTTCTCTGCTCAGTGCTCGGTCTCGACACCTTCTACATCTGATTGGTATCTTGACATTGGTGTCTCGGCTCATATCTCTGCCGATGCCTCTACGCTTGATCACGTGACTCCTTATTCAGGTCAGGATCACGTCACTGTTGGTAACGGTGATTGTCTCAAAATAACTCATACGGGTTTCTTGCCTCTTTCAGATTCTTTAAATTTAAATCATGTCCTTGTGGTTCCTGCCATCACTAAAAATCTATTATCAGTTAGTAAACTTAATCACGATTATCCTGTTGATGTTTTGTTTACTGATGCGCAGTTTCACATTCGGACGCGGACTACCGGCAAGATACTCGCTACCGGCGTACGTAGGCATGGGTTGTATGTTCTCAAAACTGCGCCACTAGCCCTCACGGCGACGGCACCCACCCTTCCTCCTTCCGCCTCCTTTGAGCTATGGCACAATAGGCTTGGTCACCCTGCTCACAAAACTCTAAAGTCTCTTCGTAAGCTTAGTTTAGTTTCCTTTCCTTCCACTGCTTCCGACAATGACTTATGTAATTCTTGTCAGCTAGCTAAAAGCAAACATCTTTCTTTTCCTATATCCGAGAGTCGCGCTTCGCACATACTAGAACTTGTGCATTGTGATCTTTGGGGTCCTTCCCCGATTACATCAACTTCTGGTTTTCGCTATTATGCAATTTTCATTGATGATTATTCTCGTTTTTCCTGGTTCTATCCTTTACGTGCCAAATTAGATTTTTATTATATTTTTATGAACTTTCATGCGTTTGTTGAGAATCAACATTCATGTAAAATCAAGAAATTTCAGTCTGATGGTGGCACTGAGTTTACAAATCATAGGTTTCAATCTCTCTTACACAGATATGGTATTCATCACCTTAAGTCATGTCCGTATACTCCCTCCCAAAATGGTAGAGCCGAACGAAAACATAGGCATATAACTGAGATGGGACTTTCTCTCCTTTTTCACTCATCCTCACCTCTCTCTCTATGGGTCGAGGCCTTTAGCACGGCAGTTCATATAATAAACCGACTCCCATCCTCTATAGTAGTCGATCAATCGCCCTTCGACCTACTATACAAAACGTCGCCCTCATTTACCTCCTTCCGCACCTTTGGTTGTCGTGTCTATCCCTGCCTCCGTGACTATACAAAACACAAACTTCAACCTCGTAGCCTTCCCTGTGTCTTTATAGGATATAGTCCAAATCACAAGGGTTTTCGTTGCCTCGACCCCACTACTTACCGGATATATACTACTCCACACGCCACCTTCGACGAATCTTGTTTTCCCTTCTCCTGTAATGCCGAGTCCACACCTTTATCTAGACTTGAGCTTACGTCTTACTTTAATGACGACCCTAGGGTTTGCTCGAACTCCCCTTCTTCCACTTCGTCGTCCTCGTCTCCTTCTCCATTGTCATGCACTCTGTGTCCACCCGACCATATGACACACGCAGCTCCCACGCCCCAGCCTGCCGCACCAAACCACGTCGAATATCCACCTCCAAATCAAATTCCAGATCGTCCAAATTCCCCACCCGTCGAACATCCTCCTCCTCCCAAGATCCCGAAGAATCATCATCCTATGCAAACGTGCGCCAAGCAGGTATTTTCAAACCCCGATATCCGATTGATTTAAATTTGGTTTCTGTTTATACTGCTTCTACAGCTTTACCGGAGCCTCGTGGAATTAAGTCAGCCTTAAAGGTTCCTCAATGGAATGATGCTATGCTCGAGGAATTAAAAGCTCTTCACAAGAACCGCACTTGGACGCTAGTTCCCCGACCTCCGCACACCAACGTTGTCGGCTCCAAGTGGGTATATCGCACCAAGCTCCCCGCCGATGGCTCTATCGATCGCTACAAAGCTCGCTTAGTAGCTCAAGGGTTTAGCCAGATCCCTGGGTATGATTTCACTCACACCTTCAGTCCAGTTGTGAAAGCCTCTACAATTCGGATCATCATCGCCATCGTCGTTATGCATTCCTGGACTCTTCATCAATTAGATGTCAAGAATGTCTTCTTAAATGGTATTTTGGATATGCCGGTATTCTTGGAACAGCCTCCTGGGTTCACAGATTCTCGCCATCCTACTCATGTATGTCGCCTACAAAAGGCTATTTATGGTCTTCGGCAAGCCCCATTGGCGTGGTACCAGCATTTCCGAAGCTTCATTCTCTCCATGGGTTTTCTCTGCAGCACCTCTGATACTTCCTTATTCATTTTTCACAAGAATTCGGACATCATCTATCTCTTGGTTTATGTGGATGACATTATTATTACAGGAAACAACTCCTCACGGATTTCTGCCCTCATGACTCGCCTCGACAACGAGTTCAGCACTAAATATTTGGGTAAGCTCGGATATTTTCTCGGTCTTGAAGCACATCACAGTAAATCGGGCCTCTATCTTACACAGTCCAAATATGCTCTTGATATTCTGAAACGTGCAAACATGACGGATACTAAACCCATATCTACTCCATTGGCACCGAGCATTACCTTTGAAAAGGATGGTGCACCGTTCGAAGATCCAACCCTGTATCGGTCCTTATTGGGTGCTCTTCAATATCTCACGATCACCCGTCCGGACCTCGCCTACTCCATCAACACTATGAGTCAATTCCAACAGTCACCAACAGTCGAGCACTTTCAGGCTTTAAAGCGTATTCTTCGCTATGTAAAAAATACCATCCGTTATGGTCTGACCTTCACTCCGAATTCGTCCTCCTTGATAGCTTATTCTGATGCTGATTGGGCAAGATGTCCAGACTAACACCGCTCTACATATGGGTATTCGATTTTCTTAGGCCCTAACTTAATCTCTCGGAGCGCCAAAAAGCAGCCTACAGTTTCCCGATCAAGTTGTGAATCTGAGTACGGCAATAGCGAACACGGCTGCAGAAATTATTTGGATATCGAATCTTCTCCGTGAACTGAAGGCCGACTTGCCCTCGTGATGCGGCTAAAAGTTCAATCAAATTAAACCTCTAACTACACAAGAATAATATTTGTCAAATCCAGTTCCTTCCCCGCTTCGCCCGCTAGAATACCGAGATACTATAGCAAAGTCCTATAGCTAGGCATGATACAATCGTTGAGTAGTTTCTAACAATCTAGGCATTCAATTTAAACCTATGCTAACAATATATGACAAACATTGAATTAAACAAACAATCATTAATTGATCAATACTCTCCCCAATCGGTAAACCAAGACAATCAAATACTCAAATTAGGAAGATAGGATGTTGAGATGAGTGTAAATGCAATCAAATTAGGTTGATCATTGATGTAAACACATTTTAATTCCTAGGAGATTGAGCAATCGACCCTACACTCGTTAACCCCTTGTCACGGCGAGCTAACGGTTGATGATCTAAGGCTTGCAAACCATCACGTTATTAAGCCCTAGACCACTCCAAATGGTTCGTCAATTATTGCCCTACGACCTAGCACCGCACATGGATTGGAACTAAAATTGTATGAATCTACACTATTCACGACGATTCCGCCCGCGTATTGGCTGCAGCGTTCACATCAACTACCTCCTAAGCTGGCTCTTACCTACACCTAGGAGGTAAGAAACAAGTTCTAGTGCAATTCAAGCTCTCAAAGGAAAGTAAACAACAATTCTCAAACCAAATAATCATGCATCCTTACTCAAATCAACATCCAAAATGAATTAGAACATCATACCTTTCAATTGTACAAATACAAAGTTGAATTCAATTACATCCATTACAATTTGAAAAGTAGAGATTGGAATCTTCCCCAATTGGATTTGTATGCCTTGATCTACCACCTTGATTCTTCACTTCTCTTCCAAGGATTGGTGAATTAAGCTCTAAGATACTCTAGAGTTTGGATGAATCGTGATAGGAAATGGAATCTAGGAGAAATTCTAACTAGATTTTATGAAAAATGACAAAAAGCTCTTCAAATAACTGCCTTCTCCCCTTTTATAGGCAAGCAAACAGGGCCTCGGATCGCCCGGTCGAAGTATGGCTCGCTCGGTCAAAGTTAGAAACTGCCACAAATCAGGATAAAACCGCCCAGGCTCGGCCGGTCGAAAATGGCTCGGCCGAGCCTGCTCTCTGTCGGCCTGGCTCGGCCGAGCCTGCACCCGCTCGACCGGTCGAGCCCTCTCAACACCTTCTGAACCTTTGCTCGGCCGGTCCTGCCTCTGCTCGGCCGGTCAAGCCCTCTGAAATCCCCGCTCGGCCGGTCGAGCTCTCCAAACTCCAAACACATGCGGTTTACCTCCAAAACTCCACCAAAAATGCTCGTTTATGCCCAGAACCTATCCTACAACATCCAAAACACAAAAACACGAAAACACCACCAAAATACGACAAAAACCTATGATACGGGAGTAAAATAGCCACAAACAAGCATGCACACACATCAAAATATGGGTCATTTTACGCACGTATCATAATCCCCCAAACTTAAACCTTTGATTGTCCTCAATCAAAACAAAACAAAGTTATTAATCTACCTCATGCAACACCTCATAGCTCATCAAAGTTATCTTAGCATGTTCAAGTAAAACGAGATTATCACCTAACTTTGTAACAAGGTTAATGCTAAGGACATGAACCACTCATAAAAAATGGATACAAGAAACGGAAGCACTCCCTCCCGTTTTTAGGGATGATGAGATTCACACATTCACAAGATATCGAGCTTGATTTCCATAGGCTTGCATCCATTCTCACCACTATACTACAACGAGTTAGTTTCTAGAATAAAAAAGGTCTTGTCACGGGTTGTAACGTGGCTAACTAGAAGGTGGGTGGTTTTGGGCCAAAGTGACTAAACTTCTCAATTTCCCAAAACCCCCCAAACTTGTTCATTTCGAACCATTACAAACCTCCGAGGCTTTTCATTTCTCACACATTTTTTCTTTTTTTTCTTTTCCTTTTCCTTTTTCTTCTCTTTTCTTTCTTTTTTTTTCTTTTTCATCCTTTTTCAAATGCACCGTCATTCTTTCACTTTGTCGGTGCCTCTCTTCCCAAATACTTGCACCAAAATTTTGTAGGTGCTCATTTTTCTAAGATCAACAACAATCCCTTATTTCATATCTTTCATGCCTCAACATTTCTCATCAATTACACATTCAATCAATTCCCAACCCAACTCTCTTCACCGTATTCACCCTCATACACTCTTTCCCCCCAACATGGTCCTAATTATATAAAAAAAAATTCACCAAATAAGCTCAATCACGGGGGTCAAAGATATGAAAGGCAAAATCATGATAACAATCACCTTATACTCCCGGTGTGAAAGGTAGGACTAAGAAACCATGGCCTAAGATCATTTTCTAGTTACACACTCAAGCTAATAGATAGAGAACGGATGCAAGTTCTAGATCTCGTACTCTCAATCTTGCCACTCATAATCGAAATAGATATGACAATATCATGGCTCAAACCTCACAGTTTTTTGTCAAGTCCTATGCATTAACCACATACAAAACTCGGCAATTCAAAAGTTAAACTTAACACATGCTTTGAAAACTAGATTCCGACCTATCATAAGTTGAAGTAGACATCAAACTCTACTAAGTAAATCATGATTAAATCTCAAGTCTAGTTCGAGTTCATCACACACACACACACAAGCACATAACATCCTAACAACAATCTACATCCCAAAACACAAATGTAACAAAACTAAACGGTAGGAAAGACGATAGAAAACGTTACCCATCAGTAGGCACGATCACCGCTCTCCATTCCTTATTTGCACCTACTACAAAGCAACATACACACCACCAAACAATTGAGCATAAACTAGCCGATTAAATTCTCATTTCCACTAATATCCAGAAACCAATTATCAACAAAAAAATACAACAATATCCACCATTTCCACCATTCATTCCAAACCATAACACATCCACCTGCCAAAACCAAATAGAAAGAATTAACACATGTAAACTTGCCAAAATATTCCATCCATACATCATATCAAATCATCCAAATCATCATCCAAATCCCAAATCCAAAGTAGAAGTAAATCATAGTACAACCAAATCGAAGTTCCAAATTCTTGAAATTCAACTAAACTAGACTAAACTAGAAAGCATAATAAGGATAGAGAGATAGAAAAGAGAATGAACCAGAGCACCAACTACCGACACTTCCCCCCAAACTTAGTCAAGTGAGACTAAGTTTGTAAAATGGTAGTTGGTGCGTCATTGCTCATCCCTATCCTGCTACTGCTGTTGGCGTTCCCTGCGAGACTGGTACGGAATGGGGACTCGGCGCTGAAGCTCCCTGACATCCTCCTGAATAGAGTCAACTCTCCTATCAAGGCCATCAAAGCGAGAGAGGTCATAGAAGTGTCAAGACCCTGCAAAGAAGAAGACAAAGACTCTATAGATGCATTAGTTTGCTGCAACATAGAGTACATCTGCTGCTGCCAATCTGTCAATGGAGTCTGCCCAGGCTGCGGAGGTGCATGGGTACTCGGACCGGCCTCCCTCAACTGCTGACGTTCTGCCTCAGAAAGGTGCCGGAGGGTCGTAAAATATCCATCAGGAGATAGCACACCGACCACATCCTTGTGGTCCTCGGTATCCAGCAACCAGTTGGATCTATCAGACAGATCCGCCACAGTAGTCCAATCCGAACGAGGCATCAATATGGCCAAATTCCTAAATTTATAATAAATCGAATTCTTATGCCCGGGAACCAAAAATCGCCCAGCTAACAATGAATTAGAGTCCAAGAACAAAGCAGGAGCAGTCGGACCAGACAAATCAACACCAATATCTTCAAAAATAGGAGTTAACATTCCACAAGTGAAAGTTCGGGTATTGGTGTTACCAGCACGACTCCAAGCATCCATTAACATAGCCCCCAAAGAAAATTTAATTCCATGCATCAAAGCATACAACATATGAAGTTCCGGAGTAATCACATTACTCGACTCATACCTCCCACAGACAGAACCACCAACAAACTTATGAATATATCGGATAACAGGATTCCTAATTGATGTAGCTCTACATTCTTTGATATTGAACTTCCAATCTAATGTAATACCAGTAATAGCTTACCAAAATTCCCCAAATTAAAATTCTCATGCACAAACACCGACTCGGGATCACTACCAAAAATTTCATCAATCTTGGCTTTTTGATAGAAGTATTCCGTACCTTTGAGTTTGATGCGGCAACGGTGCCAAAACTTGATGCGGCTAAAAGTTCAATCAAATTAAACCTCTAACTACACAAGAATAATATTTGTCAAATCCAGGTCCTTCCCCGCTTCGCTCGCTAGAATACCGAGATACTATAGCAAAGTCCTATAGCTAGGCATGATACAATCGTTGAGTAGTTTCTAACAATCTAGGCATTCAGTTTAAACCTACGCTAACAATATATAACAAACATTGAATTAAACAAACAATCATTAATTGATCAATACTCTACCCAATCGGTAAACCAAGACAATCAAATACTCAAATTAGGAAGATAGGATGTTGAGATGAGTGTAAATGCAATCAAATTAGGTTGATCATTGATGTAAACACATTTTAATTCCTAGGAGATTGAGCAATCGACCCTACACTCGTTAACCCCTTGTCACAGCGAGCTAATGGTTGATGATCTAAGACTTGCAAACCATCACGTTATTAAGCCCTAGACCACTCCAAATGGTTCGTCAATTATTGCCCTACGACCTAGCACCGCACATGGATTGGAACTAAAATCGTATAAATCTACACTATTCACGACGATTCCGCCCGCGTATTGGCTGCAGCGTTCACATCAACTATCTCCTAAGCTGGCTCTTACCTACACCTAGGAGGTAAGGAACAAGTTCTAGTGCAATTCAAGCTCTCAAAGGAAAGTAAACAACAA